>CM062845.1:20672962-20905073 GCA_031772225.1 Eubasilissa splendida | reverse complement strand
CTAGTGCCATGAAATAAAATATTACATATTTGTTATTTAAATTTGAAATGTTATTATTTACGTATAAATAATTATTATTTGTTTTACGCGGCGTGCCGCGGGATTGGGAACACAATAAACCTTTGCCCACCCGCCGGTACGCCGCCACTGTTGTTTGAATTTAGTGTATTTAGTGCCGCGGACAACAGTAGAAATAAACAAATGTCGTAGTCCGCGGCACCCATACAAAATTATCCCGCCAGTGTTACGTTTCCTATCAAAAGGCCCTTAGCGGCGCCCGCCCCTGGCAAGAAACCCGCTTAACGAACATTCCGAGATAACGAAGTCACAAAAAACGAAATAACTCGAAAGAAAACACTGGCCGGATAATTCTTGTTACGGGATATCACGGGTCGCGATATTTACTACAGAATTCACTACCCGTGATATCCCCAATTGTTAATTTTAAGTATAATATTTAATTGTTTGTCTCCGAAAAACGGCTTCTGCCGCCTGTCAGCTCGCGACCGAAAAATGGCGCGATGTTGCGCTATCCGGCCGACAGGCGGCGCCGAACACCGTGTCGCTTGGGGCGCGGTTAGGCCTGTAAACGCGCCCTGATTGGCACGGTGGGTGGTTTTGGGGTGGCGTGCGCTGGTAACGGCGCACGTCCACTCATCTTGAATAAATAGAAGCGCACCGCAGTATGGAGGTCACTTCTCGTCAAACGTCTCGTCTCTACACAACAAACTACATACTGCGGTGCACTGAATACACCTTAAGCAAGTGTTTCATTTTGCATCCCGCCTCATCCCTTGGAACCTCGCCGTCCAGCAGTCTTCTGCCCCGACCCCTCGGTCCGGTACCGGCGTTTCGAGTCTGCGACCACCGACGGTTTGGAGCGAGTGTGAGGAACTCGATTTCGGTCGAGTGAATCCGCTCGTGCCCTAGCGAACTGACTTGAGGCGACCACTTTTTGTTTGGTTGGCAACAACTGGTCCTTCGTGAGTCGGATTGCCTCAGGTCAACTAGCCAGCGTCGGTGGTCCGGAAACGAAATGTCGCGATCCGGACTGAGATCGGATGCACGAAGATCGGAACGGGAGGAGGACGATACGCCGCGACAGGAAGATGGTCTACCGCCGCGGCGCGGATCGTCACGCTCGAGTTCGGACGACAGCAGATCCAGGGATGAGCGCGGATCTCGCCGGGGTTCCTCTACTTCAACAGGGGACACGGTTCGTCGACTGCGGGCCAATATCCGATGGGAAAGGAGGCAGCGCAGGCTAATGGAAGAAAACCATCGCCTGAACCTGGAACTACAACAAGCACGGATGGACGCCTACTATCAAGTGCAGAGCCAGGATCAGCCAATGGCAGCACCATGGAGTCCGGCACCAGCGATGACGCAGGAGGCGGACTACGGAACGGTCGGACCGACCGGTTCACCTACATCACGGATGGCGCTCGGAGCGGTCGGACCGGCCGCCCCGCCTGCATCGGCGGCACCTTGGGAGGACGCATCACGGATGGCGCTCGGAGCGGTCGGACCGGCCGCCCCGCCTGCATCGGCGGCACCTTGGGAGGACGCATCACGGATGGCGCTCGGAGCGGTCGGACCGGCCGCTCCGCCTGAATCAAGGAGAGTGTGGAGCACCACGACGCCAGTGCAGCCGGTGGCCATGCTCGGAACAGCCGGACGGACCGGACCAACCATGTCGACCATGATCTCCTGGGGACCCCAGCCGGACGCGCGAACTAACGCCGGGACCCCGGGATTCCAGTCCGTCGCACCACATGCTCCCGAAGGAGCCACCGCCGGTGCAGCGGGCAACACAATCGACCTCACCCGGCCGAGCGCCGCGGGCGCGGCCAGTCCAAACGCCGCCGCCGAAGCATGGTCGTCACCACCACGTGCCGTCTGGGGATCAGCGGCAAGCGCCGCACCATACACCGCACCATACGCCATGCCATACGCCACTGCACACGCAACTCCAGATGAGGCCGCCAGACATCGCGGAACAAGCGATTGGGTGCACACACAGCCGATGAACGCATTTATGGCGCGCCAGTCAAGCGCCAGAGATCTGCCACCATTCAGCGGTGATGCCTTGGAATGGCCCACGTTCAAAGCTCAATACGACCAATCCACCGCGCTCTGCGACCTGAACCCAGCGGAAAACCTGATGCGCCTACAACGCGCCCTGAAGGGGAAAGCGCGCGAGACCGTGGCGGCATTGCTGATCGACCCCAACAACATACACGAAATAGTGACCACGCTGGAACGCTGGTACGGGCGGCCCGATACCATCATCAGCCATATGCTGGATCGAATCCAGCGGTACACCAAGCTGACGGAGACCGCCCCCACGGAAGCTATCGTGGACTACGCCGTGGCGGTCAGGAATGTCGTCGCCACGGTCGAGGCATTCGACACGAAACATCTGGTATCACCACGACTACTGGCGGAGATGGTCAGCAAGCTGCCAGCACACTTTAAGAGTATCTGGATGTTATCAAGAGTCGACCAGTCGCCGGACATCGCCGTCAAGGACTTCTCCACCTGGCTGACCAAAGTAACCGCGGTGGCGCCGAACGCCGGATGCCTGTCCATCAGCGTCACAAACCATCCCACCCGCCGGAGCGGGCAGGTGCACCTCGCCATAGAGGCCGCGCCTGAGGAAGATTCAAAAGAAAACGTGAACGCGAACCTGGATTCATCCGAAAGTGAGCAGTGCCAAGCATGCCACTCGACTCGACACGGTCTCGCCGCGTGCCACGACTTCGCGCGGAAATCGGTACCGGACCGATGGACGCTAGTAAAAATGTCGGAAGTGTGCTTCACGTGCCTCGGTCCGGGACACCGATCACAGCAGTGCCGGGGAAAGCGCTGCGGAGCAAGCGGATGTCGTAGACCCCACCATCGCCTACTACATGGGGGGTCACGAGCACAAGCACCGTCGGCGGCAGGCAACGCGGCCTCCGGTGCATCGTCGGGCAGATCCTGACTGAAGAATGATCAGCTGGCTTCCGTCGGTACAAGCCAAGCGAGCCTCTCGGGAGGCCAGGAGGACCAAGTGTTGCTAAAGGTCCTCCCAGTGACAATTTCCGGCCCCCGGGGGCGGAAAAGACTCTACGCGTTACTCGATGAGGGATCCACGGTAACCCTCATCGAGGCAACAGTGGCCAGTGCCGTCGGGGCCAGGGGACCGGTACGTCAATTACGCATTCACGGCGCCAACGGAATGTGTTCCTCGGACGACCGGTCCCAGTCAGTGAATCTGACCATCCGCGGCGGCGGGGCCGAGTACCCGCTGCAAGCAAGCACGGTCCGCGGACTTGCTTTGCCCTCCCAATGGACAATGACGCATCAGGGAGGGAAACCGTGTGTGGGCCACGCCGAGGCCATCGAAGTGTCACCACAACTACTAATCGGGCAGGACCACGCCCATTTGATCGTGAGCCGCGAATGTAAAATGACACAAGGCCGGGGGGTCCTGTCCAGAACGGTCCTCGGGTGGACATCTCATGGAGCCACCACCTACCGCCCACATACAACCGGTGCGACCGTGCTAGCACTCGCCGCGGCTAGCGGTACCGCCGCCGACACGCGCCTGGAGGCGCTCGTGCGGGAGCATTACGCGGTGGATTCGTTGGGAATCACGACCGCGACCCGCATCAACGCGTGCGTGGCCCGAGCCACCGCGGTAATGGAATCTACAACGAGGCGCCTCCCGACCGGACAATGGGAAACCGGGCTACTCTGGGCCAAAGAGGAAACAGTCCTTCCCGACAACCAACAGTGTGCCATCAACCGACTAATCAGCATCGAAAGGAAGATGGAGAAAGATCCGGCCTACGCCAGCGCCTACAGGGCAAAGATGGCTGAATACCTCGACAAGGGATATGCTCGTCCCCTGTCAGAGGATGAGGTGGCCCGTTTGGGGAGCCACCGCTGGTACTTGCCGCACTTCGCCGTCTTCAATCCCAACAAACCGGGGAAAATCAGGATTGTATTCGATGCGGCAAGCAAATGCCGGGGCGTCTCCCTGAATGACGCCCTGTTGACAGGCCCGGACCTACTATCATCACTGTTGGGCAACATCTTTCGGTTCCGGGAAGGACGGGTGGCTCTGGCAGCCGACGTCCGGGAAATGTTCCTGCGGGTGAAAATCAAGCCGCAGGATCAGTGCGCGCAGCTGTTTTGGTGGAAAAGACCGGGCGAGGCCGCACCACGCACATACCAAATGACATCAATGGTATTCGGAGCGACTTGCTCGCCCAGCAGCGCGCAGTTTGTCAGAAATCGGATCGCCGACGCCAGCGCCACGGAATTCCCAGACGCCTCTGCCGCCGTCCAGGACAAGTTTTACATGGACGACTACCTCGACGCAATGGACACCCCGGAGCAGGCCATCGAGATGACCCGCAATGTGACCGAGGTGCTTCGTCGGGGCGGCATGCATCTGGCGAACTGGGCCTCCAATAGCCCAGAGGTCCTGAGCCACATCCCGCCGTCACTTCGTGCCGTGGAACCGGTGCGAATCATCAGTGAAGAAACAACTACTGAACGCGTGCTCGGCATAACGTGGGATCCAGCAGCAGACAAGTTCCTCTTTCAGTTCGTGAACTTGCCAGAACTGAAGGCCAAGGATCGCCCCACCAAGAGACAATTACTGAGCGCCGTAATGCGAATCTTCGACCCGGTGGGCTTTGTAGCTTGCCTACTAATCCGGTCGAAGATACTTCTACAACAAGTGTGGCGCTCAAAGGTCGGGTGGGATGACCCGATCCGTCCCGAGCACGCGGACAAATGGCAAGATTGGCACCGGCTCCTCCGCACGAGTCAGTGCGCCGTGCCACGCCAGAGCGTGGCGAGTCGGAGAAGCCGACCGACCCTGCACATCTTCTGCGACGCCTCAGAACTAGCGTGCTGCACGGTCGCCTACTTTGTCGAGACAGGAGAGGGCGGCTCGGACGTAGCCTTCATCTCGGCAAAGTGTAAGGTGGCCCCGCTCAAGCCACTCTCTATACCACGGCTTGAGCTGCAGGCGGCTCTGATGGCGGCTCGCCTAGCCGCCGTCATAAAGACAGAGCACGTGTGCAGGGTTGAGAGGACGATTCTGTGGACCGACTCGTCCACCGTCCTGGCGTGGATCCGGACCGACCCCAGGTCCTATTCCACATTTGTCGCCAACCGGCTTGGAGAAATAGACGAGCTGGTGGGGGCCGACGGCTGGAGATGGGTGCCTACAGCCCAAAACCCAGCGGACTTGGGGACCAGGGACGGAGAGCCCCCTGACTTGTCGACCGCCGGGAGGTGGTTCAGGGGCCCCGCATTCCTCAAGCAACCGGAAGCAGCATGGCCACGGGAGGTGAGCAGGCCTCCGCCTGACAAACTCGAGATGGAGGTCAGGCCCGAAACGGTGACGGTGACCCGCCACGCCAAAACAGCTGGAGGAGCGATGCCGAACCTCGAGCGTTTTTCGTCGTGGACCCGCCTCATTCGGACAACTGCGTGGGTCCGCCGATTTGCCCACAACTGCCGCCGACCTCGAGGTGAGGTATCGGCCCAAAATTTGACAACGGACGAGCGGGACCGCGCCGAGCGGGCCTGGATACTACAAACCCAGGCCGCGGATTTCGGGCCCGAGATCCGGCTGTTGCAACGGGGGGAGGCTCTACCACGAAACGGACGACTCTACCAACTCACCCCCCACCTAGACGACAACAGCGTCATCCGCATGGGAACACGCCTGACCGGGACGACCGACGTCGACATCTCGCCAGGCCTGCGAAACCCCATCATCTTGGACGGAAATCACCCATACACCCGGCTCATGATACGTCACTATCACGAGAGCGCGGGTCATCCCGGCACGGAGCGGACAGTGAGCGACGTCCGGGAGAACTTCTTCGTGCTGAAACTGAGACCCGCCGTGCGCCGGGTACAGTTCCAATGCCAGGCCTGCCGGAATGGACGCAGTCGTCCACAGCCGCCACTGATGGGACAGCTCCCGGAAGCCCGCCTGGCTCACCACACACCACCGTTCACCCATTGCGGCCTCGACTACTTCGGCCCGATGGAGGTGACAGTAGGACGCCGGCGCGAGAAGCGGTACGGCGCCTTATTCACCTGTATGACAACACGCGCCGTGCACCTGGAGCTGGCCGCATCACTGACGGCTGATTCAGCCATAATGGCCCTCAGACGAATGGCAGCTCGCCGCGGCCACCCGCGGCACCTCTACAGCGACAACGGAACCAATTTCCGCGGCGCCGACCGAGAATTGGCCAGCGCGCTGGCGGATCTAAGACAAGAGCCGCGGGTTGTGGAACACCTAGCGGAGGTGGGGGTTGATTGGACTTTCAACCCCCCGCTCGCCCCCCATATGGGCGGAGCCTGGGAAAGCCTCGTCCGCTCAGTCAAGCGGGCGCTCGAAGCAACAACAAAGGAACGGGCTCCGCGAGAGGAAACCTTGCGGACTACCCTGGCCGAAGCGGAATTTACGGTAAACAGCCGCCCGTTGACCCATGTCTCCGTGGACCCGCGGGACAATTCGCCACTCACACCAAACCACCTGCTGATGGGAGCGGCCGGACGACAACAACACCTGGCCGTCTACGGAGCCCTCGATGAACAGACCTGTCTAAGGAAACAGTGGCAGGTGGCGCAGCAGCTCGCCGACATGTTTTGGCGTCGATGGATGCGCGAGTACCTGCCAACGCTCGCACTTCGACACAAGTGGCAGGAGCCAGCTCCACCAATCCGCGAGGGCGAATTGGCCATTATCACCGACGCCACCTTGCCACGCAACACATGGCCACGGGGGATTATCATCGAGGCAAGACCAGCAGCCGACGGGCAGGTACGAGCGGTGCGGATCCGGACAGCAACCGGGGACTACACACGACCAGCTACCCGCATCATAGTTCTACCAACGAAGCCTCTCTGTGCACCGTCGTAGTACGGCCAAGCCGCACGGGGGGAGTGTTGCACACAGAGACTAGTGCCATGAAATAAAATATTACATATTTGTTATTTAAATTTGAAATGTTATTATTTACGTATAAATAATTATTATTTGTTTTACGCGGCGTGCCGCGGGATTGGGAACACAATAAACCTTTGCCCACCCGCCGGTACGCCGCCACTGTTGTTTGAATTTAGTGTATTTAGTGCCGCGGACAACAGTAGAAATAAACAAATGTCGTAGTCCGCGGCACCCATACAAAATTATCCCGCCAGTGTTACGTTTCCTATCAAAAGGCCCTTAGCGGCGCCCGCCCCTGGCAAGAAACCCGCTTAACGAACATTCCGAGATAACGAAGTCACAAAAAACGAAATAACTCGAAAGAAAACACTGGCCGGATAATTCTTGTTACGGGATATCACGGGTCGCGATATTTACTACAGAATTCGCTACCCGTGATATCCCCAATTGTTAATTTTAAGTATAATATTTAATTGTTTGTCTCCGAAAAACGGCTTCTGCCGCCTGTCAGCTCGCGACCGAAAAATGGCGCGATGTTGCGCTATCCGGCCGACAGGCGGCGCCGAACACCGTGTCGCTTGGGGCGCGGTTAGGCCTGTAAACGCGCCCTGATTGGCACGGTGGGTGGTTTTGGGGTGGCGTGCGCTGGTAACGGCGCACGTCCACTCATCTTGAATAAATAGAAGCGCACCGCAGTATGGAGGTCACTTCTCGTCAAACGTCTCGTCTCTACACAACAAACTACATACTGCGGTGCACTGAATACACCTTAAGCAAGTGTTTCATTTTGCATCCCGCCTCATCCCTTGGAACCTCGCCGTCCAGCAGTCTTCTGCCCCGACCCCTCGGTCCGGTACCGGCGTTTCGAGTCTGCGACCACCGACGGTTTGGAGCGAGTGTGAGGAACTCGATTTCGGTCGAGTGAATCCGCTCGTGCCCTAGCGAACTGACTTGAGGCGACCACTTTTTGTTTGGTTGGCAACAGAATTTCGCCTATCATGCAATAAACATTTTAATTTTGCTAAATTAATTTTTCTCCTCAAATCTAACCTATATGTATATTTCACATTTTCATGTTCACAAACACCTACACCAAATTAAGGATAATACATTATTATTGTGAAGTTTTTTCAGAACACAGTTCTGTACTATTTTATATTATTAGTTATATTATGTTTTGAGATGTTTCTTTGACATCGTGTAGGTGCTTGTTATATGCACATTGTAATTATATTTTTTTATTAAATAAAATAACAATAACTTTGTATGAAACCACGAAATTTATTGTACGTCAACCGGTTTCGCTCATCTCGAGCTTCATCAGGACGTATTTAAAACTGATCATGAATACAAAAAGAGTGCACTCACATATACATAAAGAGGGAGATAGAATATAAAATTACACGTGAAAGAGAGTTAAATAGAACATCAAGGGAGACAGAATATAAATTAGAATGGATAAATGGGAAAATACAGTGTTGATGGATAAACTGATTTGATTATTAAAAATTGACGTACCAATATGCAGTTTTTGATGAAGCTTGAAATAAGCGAAACCGGTCGACGTACAATAAATTTCGCGGTTTCATACAAAGTTATTGTTATTTTATTTAATATAATATGTCAAACCACAAAGTGATCGCTGTCTACAAAAATAGAAAAACAAAAAAAAAAAAAATCTACGAAAAGCTGAAACAATTTTGTGCGCATGGTACTATGCTGTATCGATATTGAGTATGTGCGAACTTTTTCCGCCCAATAATATCCACCCGTACATGTAAATAAAGGTAAGGTATTGACAAAGCGATAACATTCGGTTGATATTTGCCGGCAAACAGTGGCGAGTAATCCTGAACACACGTACACCGCACGCTGCCCCCTAATCTATCCTCATATTTTCCTCTCTCGTGTTACAAATAAGCCTGTTTTTGTATACCTTTCGTTCGATTTATTTGGTTGGTATTCGGAAACAGATGAAACGGATATTAGTAACAGGCGAATCTATCTGGACAAATATGCGGTTCAACCGTATAATTGAAATGTAACACTGTGTACATACAAACTATTCTGGTTCAGCCGGATAAATGAATTGCGGGAGTGGCTAAATGCATGCACTCGTTTATAGTGATTGTTTATAAATCACACGTAGGATTGGTCATTTTTCCACAGAAAAGCTATCCGCGGTTGGCGAGTGCGTGACGGCGTCGGCAAATTTGCAATCATCGAAGGTTACAGAACAATCCCAAGGACGAGAGAACAATTAAATAACTCGGCCGCGAGTGCAGCAGTCATCATTATGCTCCGAGTGTTGCGGACAGTGCGTCATGTGGCTGACGAACCGTGAAAACGAACAAATCCAATCGAAAGGAAAAATAAAGACGTAGACATTGCGTCAACATTGCGGGACTAGGATGAATTTGACTTATTTGTTTGACACTGGTACAACACGGTACTCCTAACTGATGACCGTGGGCCACGATCGCCTCTCGACGATACTAGCGATGGTAAACCGTTATTGTGATTGTGTTCGATTGTAACGCTAATTGGTAACTGAGATTTAACTGTTGGGGCTTTGGTTTTTAGTGTACCTGCAATTGTGTTCGAAGTTAGTCGAATCGGTTACCTTATATACCGGGCGCGCTTGCGGTCTAATGGTTACGATATTCGCCTAGTGACCTAGTGATCGGAAGTTCGAGCCTAGTTCAAATAAATTTATTAATTTTCAAAATTAAAAATCAATTATAGAGATCAAATTGATATCCCAAAACTAAAATATACCACAACTCAAAATCGATATATCTATCAAGGTATCAATTTTTTTAACAATCTCCCCATCACAATTAGAAAAATTACGGACTATCATAAATTTGTAACTGAAGTTAAAAAAATATGTACACAGACTAACTGAAACATAAATTAACTCGAATATACTCCTCTATACACGAGTCTCACTCTCATAGAGAAGAAACAAATGTTAAAATATATATATATATATACATATCCACTGATTATTGAAATTGTTAGTTCAATTTTCATAACACAAGTGTTTAGCTTAGTTTGAAAATAGTAAGAATATCGATGTGACACGTATTCCTCTATTTAAAAAAAAAAATACACTTACAATCGTATACAAAATCAGTCACAATAACGGTTTGACCATCACTAAAAGATAATCGGATCTCTCTCGAGTCTGTGAAGATTCGCGCGTATTGGATACGTCATTCTAATGCGAATCCGAATGATTCCAATCGTGCAAAAATATGTAACTGTGACAATTGGTAATTGAGATTTAATGACGATTGGTAATTATGGTTAATCTGCTGGAGGTTTACTTACCAGTGTACCAGTCATTGCTACAAGAATCACACAAGTCACAATAACGGTTTAAATAACTATTTAACCGTTCCTAATGTAAAACACATAGAATGATGATTGATAGATCGCTTCGCGCTGAACTCTATACTGTTTTTTAGACGCGCTCGAGTCGAATCTCTGAGATTGTGGGAGAAGTCTCATCCGTGTACCCGCGGGCCGCAAGAGAGATGAAACAACGCTAGAATATTTGAAAAAATGATCCTCGGAAGAATTTACTGAGCCATCAAAGAAAATGGAGTGTGACGTAAGCGTCACAGCCGGGAACTTAATGACCTGCATGACGACGAAGTCACAAAATTCATAAAATTAGGGAGGCGTCGTGTATGGCGGCTAGGCCACATAAAACGTGCGAATGATGCGCAACTCTAGAAATGGCTGCTCAATAATAAACTCGATAGAAGATGAAAAATAGTAGAAATCCAAAATGAAGTGACAAAACAATATAAGTGAAGATCAGTGGAAATGTTGTATTCTGGAGAAGGCTACGAACCAGGACCCAGGGTAGGGATGATGACTACACAGTACATGCATACATAATTTGTTTTAGTTTACATAGTATATTTTTGAATCATGTACCAGTATAAGTGTACTTTAGGTATACTAAAGTAAAATATTACAGCACAATTGCCCGTATCCACGAAAGAGATTTCTCTCGGAGTTTGGACTTGAGTGCACATAAAGGAAGCTACAGAGTTTACATGAAGCAATCCAGAAATCATCATGTGTTTTGCTCGCAGATTACAATGACGCATTCATTAAACACATACCTTTACCAACTCTCATCATCTCACTGAGAGATAATCGTGGACACTGCTACAATACACCGCGCATAGTTTAGCGAATGGTCACGCAATATGCATTTGGACATGGATGCTGGAAGATACTGGAACACTGACTGTGACATGCCGAATAAAACAAAATGTTTGCATTTTTGCTGGGACTTGAAGCGGCGCGCGCACCTCACTCGAGTGACACGCGGCCACGACCGATGTATCCGTAAAGCTTATATTTCAGTGTCGAGAATATAATTTATTTAAAAACAAAAGCGATGTGTATCACAGTACCACTTAATTGAACCAATAAAACGTACAACAAATATCAAATCAGACATATTCTTAAAATGATTTAAATAATAACGCAACATACCTGGCGATATATTATGTATAATATGCTTTTAAATAAAGTCTGAGAGGTTTGTGTCTCGGATAAAAACATCGACTTGACTTTTTTTTTTCTAACTTCTTCATCTTCGATTTAATATGGAATGGACTTGTGATCATTGGCGGATATATGCCACGGATGGTCTGTCGCCATCTGCTGCGGTCCGGGGCATTTTTTGCGCATTCTAGGAGCGGACTCTGCTTTGAAGTTTTAACCAGGTCAATGCATCGTGATCAGTGATGGTAAAATCGTGTTATTTTAACCGTGACTGTGATTGTGTCCGATTGTAACGATGATTGATAACTGATTAACCTGATTCTTCAAGCAATGACTGCTACACTAGAAAGTACACCTCCAACAGTTAAATCTTAGTTACCAATCATCGTTAAATCACAGTTACCAATCGGTGGCGCAATCACACTCACGTGACGGTTTAGTGATAGTGACCTTCATACGCATATTTATACATATTCTAAAAAAGATACATAGTTCACATGTAAATGAATGTGTTGAAATAAAATAGAATTAAAAAGTTAGACGGAAACAAAAAAAAATTAAACTTTGCATTGTGCATAATCTTTCATCGTTATTTGTTTTTTAGCTGTTTTATTGACGTAAGTAAGCAGTATTTTTTCGGTGTTGCAAATGAGTTTTTTTTTCCGGCATCACGCCGCCGTTGAATGCAACAAAATTTATTAGGTTTATCTCTGAGCCAATCGTCTTCAGAAACCTCAATTTGTACATCTTGATATTCGTCTGATGGTGCTGCTACACCGTTGTGACTACATCCCTTAAAACAGTTTACCATTGTGGACTGCTTCACCTGACGCCAAGCAGTCAATGAAAAATGTAATAGTTTCAAAAATAATTAACTTCTAAAAAATAATCAAACAAAACACAACGTTGTTTACTTTAAACTAACACTTACCGCGTCATCTTCAGTAATAAACTAAAACTAAATAGACTACATGGGACGGGGGGGGGGGGGAAAGAATGCGATAATGTAATGTTAATCTTATTTTTTATTTAAACCTTTATTAGTATACATTTTTTTGTGAATCAGAAGTGAACAAACAAATTATATTACACACTTATTAGTTTACTGTGTGGGATCCAGTATGTATATACCTATGATACATATAGTTAACATACAAACACCCCATATTACATCTCCCCTCCTGTCCATGTTGGCCCTGCCTACAACCACTTTCACTTTTCACCGAAATCCCCTCCTCCCCATCCCCGCGCGCCACAGTCGAATGCGAGTTCATAAGGTGATAAGTTAAGTCGAAAGAATCGAGCACATCCTAAACACAAAACGAGCGGCCATCCATTGAACATGTGAATGTTGGTCGAGAATGTGTTATTTTTTATTACAGCTTATCGCAGTAACAGATAGAGAACAGAACACCACGCGTGCTATGACCATTCGCTAAAAGGTGACATATTTCAATCAGTCATAAATATGTCAAGCACGACCTTACGGCGGACCTCACGTTCGCAATTCAAAGTGTCGCTGCAACAACATCAACATACGTTCATTTAATTGTGCTATTATTTTTTAATACCCATCCTTACTTAAACGCACATTATACTAATAAAATAACATTTTTGTGTTTATTATTGCCTATCCGCGATTCTTAACATCATCTAGTTGACATTTTTGTTATAATGCTACTTACAAAGGTGGAATAATTTTAATTACACTGAGATTTTATTTACGTGTGGTTTGTTTTGGGAAAGAGTGATCAGTGTTTTCATACAAACTATTTTTCAACGCAGAAAATATGATTTTGAAACATAGTATTTTTTTTCATATTGGCAATAAATATAAAGATTGATGCATTAATATAATAAGAGATTGTCGCATTGAAATATACAGGGTGAATATTATATTCCAGGCCGATTTTGTTTGGCATTTGGTAGCATAATATTTGGAACGAAACTGTTGAAACACGCGAAGTGTGCGAGAAAGTTGTGAAAAAATATGGTTAAAAGAGCACGCATTTGTGCCACTGCCAGAGGCGGCCACTTGGCCGCTGACATATTCCATACACAATTGTAATAAACCAAATAATCGATAAATAAAAACCAAATTAAAAAATTGTGTTTCATTTTCGAGTTATTCAAAAACAACATCGGCCTGGAACATAATATTCACCGAGACCCTGACCGTCGTGTAGCACCCACTATTGGTACAATACCCGCTTATCTGCTAGTGTAATTAATGTATTGTTCTTGTTCTCTGCAGGCGGGTACGAAAATAATGGGCCTATATGGCTCTATTTACATTACAAATAAATAACATAAAAATCCCACCTATCCCGCCAATTGAAAAAGAATTCTAAAAAAGCACTTAATATTTATTGCATCCTACAAATAAACCTAAACTATTGAGCGCGCAGAGAACACCAAGTGTGCAGGGCCGGGTGAAATATTGTAGATTGCGAAATAGGTACTATTAATGACAGTAGATTAGAAACTTTTATGCAAATGTCAACAGAGATAGAGACATATTTAATGAGATTGACGATGATGTCATTTCCATTTAATAGCGCCAATAAATGCGTGTAAATAGGTGTAGATTTAATTGAAACTACCTGGGCGAGGTCCAACTAGTATATCTCTTATCTACGGTGTGACCCCCTCTACCTGACTGAGTTCAACTTAATATAATTAACATGACGTGGCAGTTACTTTGATTATTTTAATTTTCAGGCTAAACCTCTCGAAACTATAGTTAGTATAACCCGAAGTGTACAATTTAGTTTAGTGATAATTAAAAAAAACAGTTTTTAAACCGATCATATTATATCTTGAATAAAATTGTATCTTTTTTAGAAAATGTATTTTTTCCATAATATAAATTATCTTTCAATCATGTTACTAATTCAATTATTTTTGTTTGTAAATGATTCTAAAAGCTTGTGAACGGGCCGGGCCGGTTGTCTCGTAAATTTCTATGGCCGGTCAAGTGGTTAATCTGCTCCTGTATTTAGATGTTTTGCGTCTCCGCTTAGAACGGATATTAAAAACGAGTATATAAATAAATATGAGGAATGTGATGTAATCGTAATTAAGTCGCGGTGTGTACGCGCCGTCAACCGGACTTTTTTAAAATAATTATTTATTTAGATTCATACTAAATTGCATCAAATTAAGAAAGAACACGTGATTCGGAGCCCTGCCTGCTACGCCAGTATGTCACTGTAATATAGCACAGTGCTGTTCCGGTATTGTAGTAACATACAAAACAAGGTAAAAATTATACTAAAAGTGTTATGCTCAATCTATAAAGACAAAAAGAGTAAAACAAGATTGAGTTAAATAACATTCATATACAAAGTTCAAATATACTGTTCAATGTATAAAAAAATAAAAAGACTAAAACAAAATGCAATTAAATAGCTATAAATACAAAGTAAAACTTAAAACAAATGGCATGTTCAATTTATAAAAATAAAAATAGTGAAATAGGATTCACTTAAATAACATACAAAACCACAGGGTAAAGTAAAAAATGCAATGTTCGATATATAGGTACTGTTGTACAAGTTTGGACATAATTTCTCCTCCTTTTCGTGGAGCTAGAACTGCACTTTTCTTGAAAAATATGCAAGACACCGGTTGCAATTTTTCATGTTTGCATTTAGCACGGTTGGACAATTCATTATAAGAGTAATCATTAAAGTCCTTCGTGTTACGGAAATATGGTGGACGATAAATACAAAATATAGAGGTACCATTACGAAAGACAACATTTAAATAGTTGGCATCAATTACTTCTACATTAAGATTTTCTTCAATGTAAGTCACAACACCATCATTTTGATTAAAACGTTTCGAAGTTTTGTGCCCGTCGCATCCTCGCATCGTCTGTTATCGTGTCATTATTTTTCAGTCAGCAACAATTATAATAAGTACCAATTATAATAATTATAATAAATAAAGAAAATCGTCAAAATTATGATGAACGCTACGAACATTCATATTAAGTATTTGTATCATCAGACAAGTATTGTATGCTGTTTTCCGGTTGTAGTGTTAATTGGTTAAATTACAAAATCAACAATGAATGTATCAAATTTTGGTCAGGTGCAGAGTCAAAAGCGCGGCGCAAGTGATGTCACAACCCGCAATGTTGCGGTGGCGTGACGGACAATGTTACTCATTAAATTGATAAAAAGCATAGACGTCGAGCGGGGCTGGACCGTTACGCTGGGTTTATACATTTTTGTGCTTAGTCCACGTTTTTCTTTTCCCTTTAGGGGGGTGATTTATGTTTTTTCACCTTTAGTGTTCTTTTCCTGTGCACTGTTAAATGTTTCCACTTTATACCAGGTGTGTAAATATGAAACCGGAATTCGCCCATAGATGGCCCTGGCTGTCAGTGTAGTTACCGTTAAATCGCGTCATTGGTGCCATTTTTGATATCTGACAAAGATTTTCAACTCGTAACGATACAAGTTTCATACAACAGCATAGTTTTTAATAGCGTAGAACATGTCGAATTTTGTGCCTGGAAAGTACGATTTGCGGACAGCATTGATTTTCTGTTACCATCTGAAGAAAACTGCTGCAAAATCGCATCGAATGCTTGTAAAAACTTACGATGAGTATGCTCTTGGTAAATCACACTGCTTTGAGTGGTTTAAAAAATTAAAAAGTGGCGATTTTGACGTGAGAAACAACGCTCTGTGTTTGGTGGGATCAGAAGGGTGTGATCTATTACGAGCTGCTAAAACCTGGCGAAGCCGTTAATACTGAACGCTACCCGTCAACAAATGATCGATTTAAATCAAGCTTTGCGTGAAAAACGACCAGAATATCAAAAAAGGCAACAAAAAGTGATTTTGCTTCATGATAATGCACCATCACACACACAGCAAAACCGGTCAAGGAAACTATTGAGGCGTTTAGTTGGGAAATACTTTCGAATGCGGCTTACTCACCAGACTTGGCTCAGTCCGATTACTACTTATTTGCATCGATGGGACACGCACGCGCCGGGCAGCGCTTCACTTCTTACTAAAATGTACGAAAGTGGCTCGACGATTGGCCTGCCTCTAGAGAGCGACACATTTTTTTGGCGTGGCATCCACAAATTGTCAGAGAGATGGGAAAAATGTATAGCTAGAGATGGGCAATACTTCTAATAAAATATTTTATTTCATTTTCATACAATAAACGTGTATTTTCTATACAAAAATTCCTGTTTCATATTTATATGTAATAAATAAATATGTACAATGTTAATAAATTCTCTTCGATATGAGCGCTGATTTGGACAGTGAACGGTGTTGGTTTTGGTGTCCGTGCCACGGATCCGTCTTGAATCCAGCTCTGAGAAGTATAAAAAAATGCCAACTTGGCGGCGAATGAGAGTGACCGATATGGGAGTTTTGCTTATAGAACGGTCCTGGGTAAGTAGTGGGTACCATTCACTGTTACACTGGGTATAGCACACCTATTATACATATTAAAAAATATGAGTTGGAAATGTTCTAATGTGCCTAATCTCAACCACGTTAAAGATATTTACAAATTTAAGCATTTAAAAGAATCGGAGTTATGCAATTATTTTGATAAATTGTAATATTGTTTGATTCCAAATTATGCATTCAATATTTTTAAAAAATCAATCGAACTTTGAGCGGCCAGGCTATTTTTGTTATAATAAAGAATTAATTGCGAATTGAAGTGAATGAAGATAAATATTATTAATTTCGAAGTATGTAGATTTGAAGCTTAATGTGATTTTGTAAAAATAATATTTTACATAACGGCACAAATTTTGTATACGGTATATCCCTTAAACATTTTTGACTAGTAATTTAGTCGGGAATCCACCCATAAAACGAGGTGAACTACGGTAGTTACACCCTGAATATATTTATTTATTTTTACTTATCGCGATTGGCCGAATCACCAGCAAATTAAATTTCTAGCTTTAGTATCTTTTGGATTAGTATTACGAAGATCATTTTACAATACAAATTGGCGAGAGGCACTGAGTTTTATTAGACCTCGCCTAGAGTACTGACGAAGATCCGAAACTGATGAAAAGTAACGCCACCGTATTTGCGTATACATAAAGCTGGTATCATTTGACACACAAATGAGGACTTGTAACTACTGCAATGGAGACGATATATGTAAATTTATTTATTGGTTTCATTGACCCGAGAATCTCTGCGGGTACTTGCGCGCCAATAGCATATTAGATATCGGTGAATTATTAATTTAAAATGGTCAAACCATTCCGCGGGGGAGACGGTCGCTGGTTGACATCGGCGATTTGCCGGAACAACCAATTCCACAAGAATATCGGATCATTTGATCGGTTACTTTTGAAACCAGTTTCAACATCCGAAACGCACGATAGAATTTGATCAATTAGATGAAGTTAAAAATAACTGGTTGTTTTAGCTGTTCATAATTCTCGGCGACTGTGAGTTTTGAAATAATTGAAATATGTCACGATCGAAGTTGATCAATTTGACATTCATCGTTCAAAAAAAATTGTCTAGGGGGACAGAAGGAATTTTTGAGATCTCCATTTCGAAAGTTTGATCCGGTTCCAATTTTGATTTTAATTTTGGTTTTTAATTTTGACCGGTGACACCAATATTTCTTACATCCTTCAATACTCGATCGACTCTGTGGAACCGGTTATTACGATATCCAGTCCTGATGTCTTGACAGTGACCGGTTAAAAATCACTGGGACACAAATATCAACCACCGCTAGTCGCTACCAAGAACGTCAGGTTAATGCATCTTACAATAAGGATAAGGCAAACACAGACCATCAAATATATATACATGAACTAACTCAAATTTCTTGTCCCAATATTTTCATTTTAGTGTCACCCACGTGATCACTTTGGTATTACTTACGCAATCAACACTCCGCCACTTTTTTTTTTTAAAATACGACTCAACTGGATGTTCCAAACCCCTCTCCTATACGTACACTTTATTTCATGTCTATTCATTTATTGGTCTGTGATGTCAAAAATACTCTTGAGTAGATAAATCGCTTTAACGAAATGCCGAGAACGAATGCTACTGATGATTACGAAAAGGTCGGCGATTTTATTTACCTAGTATTTCTCGACTTAAGAAATGGAAGGTGTGATGGCACATATGGCCAGCGTCGTAACAGCATTGGGGCTACAGCGACGTAACAGCTATTACATGACAGCATTGAGGCTCAGGTGAGATAAGAGATCAAAACGAAGGCTAACGTAGGCTTAACGCCGCGACGTAAGCACTTTGAGGCAGAGAACGCAGTCGCCTTCCCGCCAGTGAATCTGAGGGGTCCAAAAGCTCGACAGAAGTAGGTAGGTACTTAAAAAATATATGATACAGCATTGGAAAACATACAATGCACACGAATATCACAAGTTATATCCTGTATTCCTGCAACACCTACAATACCGCGCGGTCAGGCGTTAGGATAAGAAAAAGTCGGTCTCAACAATTCGATCGGGACGTTCATTTTGTGGGCATCAGACAAATCCAAACGCGTACCAATTACATTATTTCCTCGTGCATCAGAGAAGAGCAGTCGGCGGCCCTTCACTATGTTAAAAGATTTACATCTTAACACGGCGTAATGTATTAAAATCCAGGTTTTATTTCATCAAATAAAAAAAACTAAAGAAATTTTAACTTGTGAAAATTCTAATACAGGGTGCGGCAGAACCGACTAAGCGGTTAGGGGGGGTTAACACTAACAATATTTTGAGATAAATGTTTCCCGGACGTGTGGTCTCTCTGAGGTATGATGTGTGGCGGCCTGCGCGGTTATCTGATTTGTACATTTGTGATTTCTTTCTTCGAGGATAACTGAAAGAAAAATTGTTAAACGTGTTAAACGTCACCTCACATGTTTGAACAAGCTGTACAAAACTGAGATCGTCTCCAACAGTGTGTTGCTGCTAACGGCCGCCATATTGAGGACATTATTTCCAAAACTTAAACTAACTTAAAACATAAATATTGTTTCTCTATATAACCCCATTACTTTTTTATAACTCTTCAAAACTACTTAATCGGTTCTGCCGCACCCTGAATTATTTTTATTGGTCAGACCGGACGGACGTATAATATTGATCTGCATCGCTATGATCAAGCTTTTATCAGAATTTGTATATTTTGTGATGCGACTGGAGTTTATGACGAAAACACCGTCGCCAGTCAAACGGCTCACAACGTCTTGGCGCGGTATTGCGCCGAATCGGTCCCT
The DNA here is from genome assembly GCA_031772225.1 of Eubasilissa splendida. Classification (NCBI taxonomy): domain Eukaryota; kingdom Metazoa; phylum Arthropoda; class Insecta; order Trichoptera; family Phryganeidae; genus Eubasilissa; species Eubasilissa splendida. The sequence continues at coordinate 20,885,311 of CM062845.1, read as the reverse complement.
CGGGACACGAGTCCCGTGATTAGCTAACATCCCAGCTGCAGGCCGACGCTCTCCGCTCCGACGAATCGTGGAGGGAATTCCACCCGCCGCGTGCAGTACCGCTTCCGCCATCGGTGAGTCTACGCTTTGCTGTAGGAGACTGATTCGCCGGATAAATTATAACGATATGTTATGCTTCCTACCGGTCACGAGATATTATTTTGAGTTGACATCTAGCAAATGGCAACATTGAACCGCGGGAATGAATTTCTCTATGGCAATTATTCCGTTGATTGCTCGAGAGCATGTGCTCTTACTAAGCTGCTCGTGAAATTATTATTAAAAAATGTGATTTCATGTTTAGAAAAGGAAGGGGGAGAATAATATAAAATATTAAGCATCCGTGTTATCCTGTACCATGTTAGTCTAGAGTTTTTGTTATTTTGTTTGTGTATTTGCAGAATTTAAAAATCCCTTCTTGTCACGACATCTGTGAGGCATAATTTGGATGACATTACTAATTTCTTCATGAAGGATTACTCACGAGCTAAGCATGATGGGAACACGATTGGGTTCCATCTGCTCAATCTATTTTATAACATGAGGACGCAAGGGTTTCTGCGCTACTTTAGGAACCACGCCAAGAAGCAGGTGACCCAACCTTTATGACGTTGGCGGTGCGTTGGTATGCTACAGGATGACTCGGAACATCAAAAACTGAATTAAAATTAGGGATTGCTCCTGAAGAGCAAAGGTTTTTGTGTCTAATTATCGTGAAGGAAATTCTTAGTTAATTTTGTTGTAGGCGATTTGTTGAAAATCTATCTGTTGAAGATCTATTTTTGTTGAAGACGATTTGATTAAAGTCTTTTATTGAAATCACACTGATATGATATTATTTTTGTGCTATATTACCTTGTAAATTCTAACATTTTCCAATTTTGTATGCAAATAGTTAATTAATTATAATGTTGTAAATCTCGAACTTATTCTATTATTTTTCCTTGAGAATGATTACTGATTTTTGCAGACATGTTTATTCTTTTTTTCTGACAACAAAACATTGCAGAAACACTCTTTTTTGTATCCGTGTGCTTTCATACAATCGTTGACTCACAAAATATCTGACTCCTCCAGCGAAAGATCCCAGGTATTCAAGTCCTCCGTCTTAAGAAAGGAACCAGAGTCCTGAATGTTCCACTCTAATCTATCTCCTCCAGGAAGTCTATGAATGTCCCACCTTACGCTTAGTAATTCTCTACGTTTATATTTTAAAAGATCCATACGACGCTAAACTGGAGTGTACCGGGGATGGCGGAGGTCGTGGTGACATCGAACAACACTCCACTCGGTCCCCCTCGACTATCTTCAGTATCAGGTGCTTTTCCAGACAATCGATATCTCTTTTCGCGAAATGGCCAAAGTATTACAGATAACGTCTCAGCCAGGTAGTTGAATAAGTGCACACACACATTAGGTTTTTTTTTTATGTAATATCCATAATAATATTGCGCTTCCCCATATGTGACTTTCTGGATGCATTGGATTCGGACGTAGTGTCATTTGTGGCTGTAACGTGCTTGGTTAAACGGCCAGGTCTGTGAGACGCGAGCAGGGCAAAAACGAACGTGTTTCTAATATCTCTAGGTTAAGATTGCTTAAATATTCTCTCTATATACTCAATAACATTACGTAAATATATATTCTATGAGGTCAAGTGTACATTGCCTTTATTACGAGTAAGAAAAAACATGCACGGCAAGTATATTGACATCTGTCATCTATTCTTATCTATGCTGTTTATGGTAAAAGAGATCGCTTACCATACAATACAGCACATTTTTTTGGTCGCAACGTCAAAGCGACGGTTTTCGGTTATGTTTGCGACCTTTTGTCAAAATCTGCTGAGAAAACTATTCATACGATTCCCACCCTTATTAAAATGCACATTATACTGATAAAATAGCATCTCTGCGTTTATATTGTCTATCCGCGATTCTTATATTATCATCTAGATGTAATTTTTGTTCGTTATTGCGGCCGAGAATCGGAGACAACCGATGAGACCCTGACCGTGCAGCGGTAATAAATATTGAATAAGTCATAACCTTTTAATTTTATTTTATGACCTTTGCCTTTCTAGGGGATGCTGCACCAGAAGGACGTCACTCGATAAATTATTATTTAGAAAGAGAATCATGGTGGAGAACCGCAGTTTCATTTCCCGTAACAGTGGACTTGATATTTTAGTGTCCCAGTCAATTAGAAATAAAGTAGAAATTCCTAGAAATAGAACCTCTTAAGCGCAAGATTCATTCATCCCCCGTTCGTGTAAACATTAATCTTACAACACTAAAAAAAATATAATTGATGATTTTAGCCAATCATTTTACCTACATACACCGTTACCTTGCTCTCCCTCTACTTCAACCATAATCTAATTTCACCCTTTATCTTATTTTATTACGTGTATACGTGTAAACATAAAATCAATGCACTTTTGTTTGACAATGCTGTTTATATTGCAATTTATATTGAAAACTGTGACATTACTTCAATACTTATTGTACTCAAATATCTTCGTAGATTTTTATAATTGAGTTAGTCATTTCGAAAACACTATAAATAACATTTTTATTAAAAAATTACTTTTATTCCAAAAGTTTGTCTATGATTCCATTTGAATACATTTCATTTATGAAAATTGCAACTATTTTGAAATCGCTGTTTTTTTCGTTTCGTTCGTAAACACCGATATAACCAGCTACCGCAGGGTTCTCGAACAGACTGACATAAAAATAAATCAAAATCAAAGAATCAGAGAGAACGAGTAAAAAAGTATGTATAGCGAGATTTTAAGCATGCACGGTGCAACTGCCGACAGAATTCACAAACTTTGCAACTTAAAAAGGCAAATACCACTCCGGTGGAATTGGGATAAAAAGTGACTAGGTCTAATTGCGATATCTGGGGATATTTGTTTGAAAATAAAGCATCACGTCAAATATTTTACAGTTAACAATACCCAATACTCAAATATAAAAGAGGTAACAACATACCTTAACGTTTAACTTAACATAAAAATTATGTATAAAACGTTTAAGTTGATGTTCAAATACATATTTTTTTAAATGTCTTTGTATCGTGGGGATGTCGGTTTTGTAGAAAAAAGAATGCACTTTTTTTCATAGTTATGACAAAAACACTGTCACTATCCGAAAGTTTGACTCTACTTTTGGCGGATACACTTCGGTGAACGGAGAAAGTCGGTATTATTAAAATCTGTCACAGATACATCCATTTTGGCAGCAGTTTTGTTGACCAACTTCAACCACTGCATATGTTCGTTTTTTGGCTAACTTCCTCGTATTGCAAAAAAAAATATTAAAAAATATACAGCCGCAATTAAATACTTAACAGGTCGTTTTTCACTAGAAAAGTAAAATTACTTCACAAAAACGGCACCGTATATAAAAGAAATAATTTAAAAAATAACAGATAAATAACATAATTTTTTGTAATCTGTCACAATGATTCAGTTATTAAAATAGACTTAGTTCGGTAAGGACCAAATTTATGACTATTGAATGCTTGAATATTTTAATTAAATACTAACAGAAGAAGCAGTCCGGTAGTTCAAACTCCAGAAAGATCACTTCGACTGTTGAAAACATCAAAAAACAGTCTGAGATTAGAATATATTATTTATTGCTTAGAAATAAAAGCCCAGCTTTGTGTCAAATGTTTTGTTTTTGCAGGCCAATTTGAAAGAAAAACGTACATCGGTACGTGTCTATTTACTTGGAAATAATAATTAAATTGATACGTAACCAACCTCTCGGTTCTGAATTTATAAAATAAAAGTTTTAAAAAGTTATTTTATGAGTTAAAAAGTTTAAGAGTTGAAAGTGTGGATAATCAAATTTGTACGACATCGCTATTTTCATTCAAATGATACGATCAAGAAATCCAGGTAAAGTTCTGGATAACAGGGAACCTACAAAAATAATAGTGTCTGGGAGACGTATCTAAATTAAATACAAGTTATAAAATCGGGTATAAATTCTATTTGATAGCTGTTCAAAGTGGGCAAGTTTGCGTTTATCTGCAACCGTGGAGAAAAAGAGCAATATCGGTCAGTGATTCGAATCCTTTTTTTGGATGGGAATACGTGTGAGGAAATCAAAGTGAAGTTGCATGCCATTTGCAAGGAACACGCATCTTCGATGAATACCATCAGATATTAGTTTAATGAATTCAAGCGTGGCCAAACGTCCATTTTTGATGAAGAGAACGCATACAAAATATCGTACACGAAAAACTGGACATGAGAAAGTTATCGGCGAAATGGGTGCCACGTTTGCGCATAGTGGAACAAAAAAAGAATCGCATGACAACTTCGGAGCACTGATTGGACAGTTTAAGCCCAATCCGAAAGAGTTTCTACGGCGTATCGTGAAGAATTATGCATCTGTCACTGGACGCTAGAAATTAAAGAACAGTGGCCTTTACCTAGCGAACCCGCTCTCCAAAGGTGAAAACGGTTCCACCGGCCGGAAAGGTCATGGTCACCGCCATCTCTTCAACGACTATTCGGATAAGGGAAGGATAGTAGTAGTAGGGAGGCGGTATGTGTTATGTTAATTGATGAAAAAAGGAAAAAGCTCATTCGTCAAAACTGGTCGAATTACAGTACAAATTGCTGCCTCATCCACTCAATTCTCCAAATTTGGCCCCATGCAATTTTGTTTCCAAACATGCAATATTGATAGAATCTGCGTTAACTTCGTAGAGTTTCATCATCGAATAGAATGGATATAAACAAAACAAAGTTTACTGTTTCTCTCGAAACTCGAGTGGTGTAAATAAACTCAAGTAGAGATATAACATTGTTTTATTTATATCCATCCATTTTTATGAAAAAATTACTTTACTTTAAACGAGAAAGTCATCGCCGAAACAGAAGCCCATTTTGCTGAGTTCGATAAATCATATTTGTTAGAAAAGTTGGAATATCGCTGGACAAATGTATTGAGCTGAAAGGAGACTATGTTAAGAAATAAATAAATCAAAATGCGTTTCCTTCCCTAACACGGGTACTTATCACAGCTACAGCCCTCGTATGTACATACATACGAACGAGACTACGCGTGTGCATACGTTAATCTATATATATATAAATGAATGTTTGTTTGTTTGTTTGTCTCGTATGCGTTCCTATACCGTTCATCCGATTGCGATGAAACTTTGGTGAGTTGTTGTGCACACGCCCGCGAAGGTTTCCGAATTAGTGCAACCATTTTACAATGAGAAAATAATGAACAATACCATCGAAGCTACAATTTTAAATGGAAAATTTAAAGGAGAAGATGCACTGTCGCCGCGCATCCCAATGATTTCGACAGATATGTCATTCGTATTCAAACGTCCGCAGTTTCCGGTGCGACACGCATCAACAGAGCATAGGGACAATCGTAACAAGTGTGTGGACTAAATTTGGAAAATCCACGCTTCTCACATGGACAGCCGTATGTGCCGTATGTGCCGTATTGCGTATCCAAAAGCGCTTCAATAATCAGAATTAAAAGACAAACATTTTCTTTCTCCGAGTGGGGCATCGCAACGCATGCCGGGGTACTCGCTAATATATTATAGAACTCACACCATGTATAAATTTGAACCAAATTCTATTCACCGTCTCACAAAATTGGCGGTATGACATCATCTTGAAATGGGGATAGACTTGGTGAATAACTTGACAACCATTTACCAAACTTAATTTGCGGGATTCGGACAAACGTACGACATATTTGCATTGCGATTTGGTTATGCGAAATTTAATTACGCAGCACACAAATCGTACGTACCTGTATAATCGATTGCATAATGCGGTCAAATGTTCATGTTCATCATTCAAAAATGAAAATATAATTTATGATATTTAAAAAATGTATTGCCTCAAAAACGTCGCAATCATGAAAATAATCTAAATATGAATTAAATATATTAATTAGAAAGATATACATATAAAATTAATTTTATCGAAAAATATTGTTGTTGCGCCACCGGGATTCGAACCTGGATCTCTTTCCTAACCGGGGAAGGAGCATTATCCAACTATGCTACAGCGACAATATTTTTAGCGACAATTTTCGAACCTATATGTTACCTCTTTGATATTAATACCATTATTTGAAAGAGCCATCTACCTTATTTTTACAGAATCTCAAATACCTTTGAGTAAACTGATAGCAGACGCCAGAATTATCAATTCATTTTTATTAAATTTTTCAAATAATGGAACGATTAAATGCATTAATATCAAAGAGGTAACATATAGGTTCGAAAATTGTCGCTGTAGCATAGTTGGATAATGCAACTTCCCCGGTTAGGAAAGAGATCCCGGTGGTGCGACAACAATATTTTTCGATAAAATTGATTTTATATGTATATCTTTCTAATTAATATATTTAATTAATATTTAAAATATCACAGACCGTCTGTTCTGAATAATTACAACTTCACAATAAGAATGTGTTCTCCTAATGAAAATAATCACCCACAGAAAATATTAATTGTAAGGCCTGTCGTTAAACTTTTTCCGTGCCTATTTAAGATTGTACTTTTGACTTGTGTTATTTAAATTATAAAATAAATCAGTCTTATCGCGTAATTGCAAAAAAACTTATTCACTCAAAAATAAGCCCGGCTCAAACGCAAGCGCGGCGCGCTCGTCCCGCATCGGTAACGGTGACCACACGACAGTATTGCCGGACCAGACACAATTTTAATTAATTGGATAGTGAATAAAATAAAGCCGTCGTTTAGGCTGCCCGCGAAGTTTCGCACGTACAAAACACCGCCGGTAGACAGCATCTCTCTCGGAATCTGGTGTTCGCGGAATATTCGAGAGAAAATGTCGAGCACTCGGTCTGAGAGGATGGTCACAAACCTTGCGGTAATGGATCTCGACGTTGACTCTGGATTATGATATTTTTGTAGAAGTTGTCTAATAACTTTTAAATAATAGTCGGTCAAGCACACGTCCCCTTTTTTTTAGTTACATTATCGGACCTATCGACAGCGCTCATGTGCTCGTTATACTTCACCACACACAATGGTTTCACAACCGGAACATTAGTTTCAAAGTTAACTTTTCCGTTTCCACTACCGACGCATGCATTTGCCATCATTCTATTTTATAGCCAATAAACATACAGATGCCTTAAAAATCGACTACTGATCGCACAACCGGTCTAGTCGAGAACCTTCCACCGGTCATGTCGTTTCTGCGATACAGGAGACCGTTTAACTTTTAACTGTCAAATAACTATAAAACTTTAAAACTATAAAAACATGGGACCTGTCAGATGTCAAATACAAAAGTGCGTGTTGACACGCTTAAAGCTCGCAGTAGCATACAAAGTTTGGCGTGTTAACGCGCTCGTAGCATTTAAAAGGTTAACCGGCGCGCATCAGAAATAACGCAATGAATCGCAACAATTACCCCTTCTAATATTCTTCATAAAGCAAGGCGTAATATTGTACTGTACGAGTAATTAAGAATGGCGTGACGTGACGCCTTCTCTTCACACATCTAATAAACGTTTTATAGCCCTTATCTTATTTACCAAGATTTAATCATCTGCCGTGAAGATGTTTCATATTTCAAATCAAAAGAAATACACCATATATATACATACTAGTAGAGTTGCACTATCGTTGTGAGCCTCAACATTACTAATTTACATTCTGAACAGTGTAAAGATCAAAATCTCATTATAACAAATTAACGGGACTGTAAAAATATTTCGTTATATAAATACAGTCATACATGGATATAATGGGGACCAACAAAGTTTCCTCGAACATGCAAACACTTCCAAAACCCATACTGCTTCAAAATACTGTATTACGCATTCGTTCGTAGTCACTTAAAGTACGCTTCTAAAATCTGGAACCCATGGCAGATTACATATATTGCGAGATTAGAACGAATACGAAATAGGTTTATTCGACATTTGAATATTAGATCTACTTATTATTCAACTCCTATTTAGATGCAGTAAACTTCCACAATATGAAAACCCTAGAACATCGAAGAACACGTGCTGACCGAATACTTCTCTTCAAACTACTGCAAGGCCATATTGATTGTCCCAGCTAATTAGAATTAATATATCTCTCCCCGCCAATTCTCTACTCTTCCACATTCCCAGAAGTAGAACATCTTACATACAAAATTTATTCATTCACCGGTCATACAAATACCATAATGAGAAATTTACAGAAATTGACTTGTTCAACATTAGCCTTACTACACTCAAGGGGTTCTTCTTATGAACCACCACAATCTCAATTTTGCCCATTCATTCTACCTATAAAAACACACGTTGCTCTCCCTTTACCGCAACAATAGTTGCAACCTCCCCACCCTTCTCCCTCTTTTTTCTTTTCATTAATTTTCTGCATCTAAACATACTCATGTATCTAAATATTTTTGTGCATTTTCATTATTAGTATCACATGTTAAATAGTTATTACGTTTACACTGTCAAAATACCTCAATAAAATAAAATAAAATTAATAACCGTAATTGTCTATGCGCGATTTTATCGCCGATATGGAGACATTTTATTCTTCCACAATATCGATACAGTTGAAGAGGTCAAAGAAAACTTTTTATGCATATAGAATTTATCACGAATTGAAAGGCACTATTAGCAGACATGTTTCACATATAAGGGTGTGTTACTAAATGATAATAATTTTGCTTTAAAATGACTACAGTTATCGTTTCGAAAATGCTGGGAAATTCGAAAAAAAAAAATTAAGGTTTGTCGAATACAAGGCGATCAGTTAAGCGGCCGCCAATGCAAGTTTTAACGAGCCCATCGTTGAAAGAAAAATAACGGGTAAGCCTCGGTTAGACTAATAACAGCGAATCACAAACATTAAATCACATTTTAACGTTAGCAATTACGAACAGTGTTCCGCCCGACACCATTTAATTTTGTCCGGTACATCCGTGAAGCGCACCGCGAGTGATTTTGTGAAAATTTAAATGAAATTATTGGGATTTTTTCGCTCGTTATAACCAAGTTCGACTGCATTTTGTTTGGGACCGCGAAAATAATTCGCTATTTTGGAAATTTCGTTATAGCCGAATTTAACATGTATTCTATTTTTTATTTTTTTTTGCATTTGAGGAATCGTGAAATAATACAAAACTTTGGCAAAATTGTCAATCTGAATTTCGAGCAGTACATAAAACGACCAAATTACGCATCAAAATTACTTATTAAATTAAATTATCGGTATTTCTGCGGTGCAAAAACGTCGTAAGTTTTTTGTATGTTTATCAGATATTCAGTTTTGAACTTTGGTTAGTAAAGTGGATAGGCCAGGCGGTAATAAATCGGCGGACCCCGGATTGCGAAGAGCGCCGCTTTTTTTGCGAATGCACACCACAAAAGCGAAGCGGATAAAAGCAGAGCGCGTTCCGATATCATTCAATACTGCACTCAGATAAAAGCCATAACTTCGCGGAATAAATTCTTTACAGAAAAATTGCGCGGCTCGTCGGGAATTTTCCCGAGTAAAATACTCCGAACGTTATTGGACACGAAGTATACGAGAATATTGAAATCTATAGAAATATACGATGCTATTCACTGTCGCCGGTGATTCTCATTACCTTATGTACGGATTACATTTTTTGACGAAACAATTTTATTATTAAGCATTTCAACATTAAATATATTTATTAGGAGAACACATTCTTATTGTGAACTTGTAATTATTCAAAACACAGGTCTGTGATATTTTAAATACATATATAATCAATTATATCGAAAAAAAATCGAATCTGGATCTCTTTCCAAACCGGGGAAGGTGCATTATCCAACTATGCTACAGCGACATTATTTTTGACGACAAATTTTCGAACCTATATGTTACACTTTTTCAAATTAATACATCTATCGTTCCATTATTTGAAAGCCATCTTACATAGTTTTTACGGAATCCCAAATACCTTTGAGTAAACCGATAGCGGACGTTAGAATTAACAATTCATTTTTATTACATTTTTGGACACACTAATACAACATATATATTATGTATTATGTAGATGGCTTTCAAATAATGGAACGATGTAACAATTAGATGTATTAATTTGAAATAGTGTAACATATAGGTTCGAAAATTTGTCGTCAAAAATAATGTCGCTGTAGCATAGTTGGATAATACACCTTCCCCGGTTAGGAAAGAGATCCAGGTTCGAATCTCGGTGACGCAACAACAATATTTTTCGATAAAATTGATTATATTTGTGTATATCTTTCAAATTAATACAATTAATTAGTATTAAAAATATATTTATTCAGCGGGTAAACCATTAAAAATTGTCACGAAAACGGTGTTTTTGATATCAGAAAGATTTTGAAGACGCCGAGTATCGATCCCGTTCCCTCTAACTACGCTAAGCGAGCGTTCTTTCATCTATTAGGTCAATGCATAAGTATAATAGTACTTGCCATTTCAACGGTACTCATTTGCAGATAGTGTAAACGGTTATCTTTTATCTTTAAATTTTGTTTTTTTGTCATTCTTCAAAAGGGACACCCTCTACCTGATTTGGCCAGTTTCCGTTCAATAGCCGATCGTGTAATCCCCAAAAAAATAATTAGCGATGGCCCTGAATAAAATTCATTTACGTCATTGCACACTTTATGAGTTCAAAAAATAAAGGGGCGCTACTGCCGCAAAGGAAAACATCTGTTCCGTGTGGGGCGAAGGTGTGGTGAAAAGACGAACGTCTTCTTTTTGGTTCAACAAGTTTCTTTCTGGGAATATATAGTTACACGGTCAACCCTGGATCAGCGCTGGACATCCCGTGGAAAATGAAGGCTGCCGTGTATGCGACTAACTTCAAAAGAAATTGCAGAGGTTTAATATTAACCAATCAACCGTTATTCGACATCCCCATAGACTGGGTAAGGTGTCCAAGCCGACCGCAATTGATTAACAGAAAAGGTGTCATTTATCATCAAGATAATGCCCAGAGCACGTGACGCATCAACCACCCAAAGAAAACTAATTGACCCGAAATGGGAAGTTTTACAGCATCCCCCATACTCCCCCCCCGGACTTGGCACCGAGTGATTACCATTTATTCCGATCTTTGCAAAATTTTCTCAGTGGTAAAAAAAATATAGTTCAACAGAGCGAGTCAAAACGTCCCTTGATGAGTTTTTTTTTACCCTAAAATCGGAAATTTTTATAGGGATGGAATAAATAAATTGAGTAATATGTGGGAGAGTCATATCTAATAATGGATATTATATATTGCATTGGAAAATTAAGTATTTTATTGTTAAAAAAAATGGCAAGAACTTAAGAATCAACCTATTATAATAAAAAATTACCATTATACGAGCACTTACTATAATGCTGGTGTTTTGTATTTATTATAAACATTTTAATAATAATAATATAATTGAGCCACCGCCGAGGAATCGAATGACGACTTTGAAATAGCTGAAAAGAAGGCTTAACTGTTTTTTTGTTCTATAATTAATATGAACATTTTTTAATAAATAAAACATTGAAATTTCGTTTAATATGCAAATCCTTTGTATCTTACATTTGATCATTTTGCAGATGGGCCATCTCTGCCGCTGTGCTTGCTACACATGTGTATACTTTCACGTCTTATTTTTATACCTATCTACATTCTTAACATCAAATTTTAATACTGATGTTGAATTTTATTTTTAAAAAAAAATAGTTAAGATTCTTAACAGAAGACTTTTAACGTCACTTTACCCATCGGCGGGTACATAGTGATTAGTATTCCCCCGCCTTGCCAAAATATCGTTTTGAATTCTCATTTATCTCCCTCACTAATTGAGAGAACATCCTGGCTGGAGAGTCTGAGGAAATGGTTCGGGAAGTTCGACTGTTTGAGCCGCTGTAAATACAATAATGATCGTAAACGTTGGTCGAGCGGTCGGCAAACCGCGGCTCGCGAGCGTGGCACGTGCGGCTCTTTGGCCCCTCGCGTGTGGCTCTGCCGCAAATGTGTCTAGTGACTAGACGAACAAGACTACAAGCTGTGTAAGTGCATACACTTAAATAAAGAAATAAACTGTAGTCAGTTTTAAAAAATACATTTGCAACGAAACAATAATCAACTGAACCGCTGTAAACTTAATGAAATAATTATATACATCGAGTCGTTTTTGACTATCAATATTCATAGGAGATTTTCGGCACGAGACAATCCAAGGGTCGGTTGTGTGATCGGTAGTAAATTTTTAATACGGTAACTCTTTACTTTAGTAACTTTTTATTACTAACGCTAATAGTTAAAATTGTTTGCAGGTTGTTTGAACGTCAAATTTACTGTTGTCAAAAGTCTATAGGCGCGACAGATAATCATGAAATACGTTTTATCTATAGATTTTTTCGCCTCCGCGTTCGAAATCTGTCACTTTGGTGGTGTATTTTTTCGGATTATGTGCTAATGTATATTAAACAACGGGATCATCATGGACGAACTCTTTAACACTAAAATAGCGGAATATTGAATGTTTACTTGTCGTATATTGCAACTTTCTAAGTATCAATGTGTCAGATGACTTTTGGAACAGCTGTGAAGAGTCCGCCATATTTAACTATCGGATAACGGAGAGTAAAATGGGTTTACTGCGGGTGTACTTTGAGGGAAGTAAATATTTTTTAAACCAACGATCAAACAACCCGTTTTCGCATTTTATTTTATTTTAGTCACTTCTTTTACTAAAGTAAAAAGTTACTACCGATCACACAACCGGCCCTGAGATACGAACTTTGCTACCATGAAATTCTTTGGCGACAACTCTCAATTTTTGCAGAGATTCGTCGCCTTGAGCCTGTTGTCATACATCAAATTTTACGATTTGTGTTCCGTTCGTCAGTTGAGTGAATTTAAAATTCCCCCGAAGCAGTGAAATCGGGATAAATGTTTGTAATTTAATGATTTCTGCTTATCTATCTTTCCGGATAAATAGTTGCAGGTATTTATGGTGTTCGGATTTAGACGTAGTTTAGTCTCGTGGTCGAATAGCACGTCGGGCTTGACATTTTGGCTTTTTCTACCAATCTCAACCTGATCTCGACTTTTATCTCAGATCAAAATCTCAATACATGTACTGTACGAAGATTTATTTCAACTAAATCTCTTGATATATTTTATTCCGTGGACACAGACCATTAACTAAAAAAATGCGAAAGGAGAAATTTTCTTCTTTCGGAATAAAATCAGACTGTCACCATTTAAATGCGTAATTTACCGTTCCGGTGATATGACGCAACATACACCAGCGACGCCGCCCGACGACAGGTTATATTTGGGGTCTTGTTAAACAAATACTTCATTAATTCATTAAAAATTCTTGACTGAATAAAACTTCAAAAAAAACCTGACAAATCGGGGATTCGAATCCACGCTTCCAGTATCTGATTTCTAGTGACACATCTTAGTCCATTTAGCAGGAAATATATCGATCTATGTATATGCGTCTCGGCTAAAGTATATACCACCGTACGGCGCCTCGGTTGCATGGCGTTTCTGGAGTAATATAATATAGAGCAACATTTCACGGCGTATGATGTTACATTTAAGTATAATTGTGCCCATTATTATGAAAGTGGTCTAAGTCACGTTTCTTTCGTTTCGAGATATTTAAAGGTTAGCGTTTGAATTGATTAATAATAATATAATAAAATATTTTTATATACTTTTAAAATTAGCAATATTATCTTTGTGGTTAAAATTCATATTTTTATTTATTATCTTCGTTTTATTAACCACTTATTGAGTTTAAATACATCTACCGGTTTCGAAAAATACCATTTTCTTCTTCAGGATGTCATAACTAACCAAAACATATATTATTGTTTCTTTGCCTAATCAAATAATAATAAACTAATCAAAAAATTATAAACAACCAACTAAATTTAACTACGAGTCCCATTCTAAATTTTTTTCCTAATAATTATTCGAGTAAATTTGTATTAAGTAATGATTTGAGTTAGATACTAATTTTTTTTTTTTTTTTAAAATAGATTTTTTAAAAATAGATTCTGGCAAAGAAACAATAATATATGTTTTAGTTAGTTATGACATCCTGAAGAAGAAAATGGTATTTTTCGAAACCGGTAGATGTATTTAAACTCAATTTAGTGGTTAATAAAACAAAGATAATAAATAAAAATAAAAAATATTTTTATAATACACGACACAATGTTTCAAAATTAAAGGTTGAAATGGCTTACTCTATTATCAAAATAAACACTAGCGGAATACCGTAGAACGTCGTAACAATACACTGAACATAACGCTTCAAATTTAAAATTAGTTTTTTTTTTTCAATTTCTTGACTTATATAATTCATAACAATTGGCACAAATGTCCCTTTAGAAGTATACGATTTTTTTCTCGATTTAAGCTTCCGTACTTTCGGTATTACCAGATTGTCAATTAATTGTTCTAAATTCGTCCGTCGCGGTAAATTAAAATATTAAAAATATATATTTTTTAAATTTTTTGCGCTTACTACCTCAGCTCAGAAGTCTGTACCTACACGTGTATTCAGTAAATACCAAAGCGTAGTGCATCAATTTTACCGACTTCGATGGGAGCACTTTCCGAGCATTCATAAAAAAAGATTTTTCATTCGACAATAAATGTTCTTGGTGCATCAGACTCTCAAAATGAGAGTCATCGCCGCGAACGTTGGATATGGCTACTGGTCACTAGTCATTATCACGATACGGCCCTGATCAGTCCGATGTCAGGATGTCATGTCAGCCGTAACAATGTAGAAAACCAGTATCGATCAATAAATATTACTGTGAAAAAGGTATCGATAAGTGTGACCGCTGAAATTGAATTTCAGGGTCATTCCGGCGTTTATTAACATTTCAATATCAAAATTAAAAAAAAAAAAAAAAACCAGTCAAGTCAGTTAAATTTTTGATCTGTCATGATTTCCTAAGGTTTTAATAATACACGCTTTGTAAATACTATTTTGCCTAATTAATACATTTAAAAATATAATGTTGATTTAGCTGGTCGGTTCCCCGGTAAAATTTGCCACGAAAACTACGTTAGAAAATTTCGTAGGTAATATTTTTGTATACATACACGCCCACAATCACCTTGATTTATTTTCATATTTACAGGTACCGAAATCGATATCGGTACCTCTCACACGCTAAGCGAGTGCTCTGTCGTCTTAGCTATTCCCCTAATAGACTGCGATACCTAACTAACTTACCATCACGCCGTTTTCCCGCGGATAATTAATTTTGTTGTCCAGTGTTATTTAAATTAAATGTAGAAATGCAAAAGAAGTTGGCATTTCTTGCTGAAAATACTGTCGAACAAAACGATCCGAAAAATATTATAATACCCGGCAATAATTGTGGGAAATTGTCGATCAACGATGTTCTACATTAAAAAAAACACTAATGAACTGACAAGCAAAAGTAAATACACCCATCCATACCTATAAAAATAACTTGTACAATAAAACAAACTACTTTGATACATTCTATACTTGTACATAAAAGCAGGGACCGGTGCAAAGTTGACAAGCCTAGAGAAAGTCAATGAAGTATGAATAAAAAAAATGTATTTTGTCTGCATCTTAGCTACATCAGAATCCGCCCTCTATTCCGCAGTGCACCGCACACGCTTCCAAATATTCTCCTTTCACATTTTAATTATGTATGTGATCACCTCAAGTTATGGCGAAAAGCCGTATAAAGAGAGGCATGGACGGTGTGGGTGTATTAACATTACATTAACATGCTAATATTGAAATACGAGCCGAACCGAGAACCGAAAACCGTGACTGAACCGATATTTTTTTTTACCGAACCGGAACTAAAACCGGAACGAAAAAAATAACGGTTCGGGTCCCTGTAAAAAAAATGTACCATTTCTAAAGATTCTGGGAAATAAATATAAATTAATCAATCTTTATCTTCCGATTAGCGAAACAAACGACTAGTGTTTTAATTCCGATAGTCCTCTGCAGCAACTTTACACCGATGCTACGAGATAAATTACTTGTTTGCGTGTATCCCGATTTGTTCAATCCGCATAAAAATATTATTGAACTAATATATCCTCACTGGGCTTCTTTACGACTGCCAATTTTTTGTAGTTTATACTCGGTTTTTTCGAAAGAGATTACCTTGACTGAAAACTGAGTGTTGACACCTTTCACTAATTCTACAGACTAAACGTTTTATTTTCATGGTGTACTCCAACGTCAATTCGTAGTTCGTATGGTGTTTACCTAGATGAAATATAGGTGTTCGTTAGTTTATCTATCAAGAGAGCGAGTGTGCCATTTTTGGGTAGATTTTTAGCAATAAAATTGAAATCATAGAAGTTGAAGTATATGTATTTCTTTGTGTTATATGAGTTTCGGTTATGGTAATCTGTAAAGTTAGTTATTTAAATATAAATTTTGGAGCACTATCTTAATAACATATCATAAATATCCGTTGTCCGAAGGAGAAATCGTAGATAATATTTTAAGCGAAATTGAAAGCAGAAAACGTTCTGGAGCAATAAAAGAAATTGCATTTTTTTATTTTTTTGAACCAATAAACTCACAATAATTATTTAAAAAAAAAAAAAATTGATTATACTCGTACCTATCTATTACCTAGTTAACATCGTTGATAACAGCATAACCTAAGTTTGTGCCTAATGCACGCCACTGCTAACTAGATAACTATCTACAGATCGTTTCTTAAAATATGAATTTCTTGGAAGAGTCACGTGTCTGTATAGGATGCAAGAAAATAACATTACAAAACAAATGATTTTGGTAACGATTCACGATTTAGAAATGGAACGATAGCGTTTGTCTTTTTACCGTCGGCGTAACATTTTCCGTCATGTTTTCCAGATGTCCATGATGTCATCTTTTTTTCATTTACAAGGTGAATAATTCCAAGCGCATGATCCAAATGAGATAAAATTAAGTTGTCATTATTTTATCAAGATTTTATAACAGGATGGAAACATGAAATAAATTCCCGCACAAAAATTATGATTTTAATGCACTTAAGTACATATTTAGCTTTCCACGCGCGTATTTCATGTAGGTACTATACTATAATGCGGAAGAATTTATAATGTGTTTAAATGACTCAATGAAATTATATTAATCTGAAGTTTAATATAAATTCATTTCTGAAGGAGGGTAGGTGTTTTATTAAGAGTATACATTTTGACATAAGATTTTAACACGTTAGTAATTTTTCTTCTAAATGGTGACAATTAAAACAGGAAAAAATTACATGTAATAAAATTATCCAAAGAAAAAATGCACACGGAATAAAGTACACAGATTTAAATATCACATTTAAAAAAATGAACTGTTTTAACTTTTATTATGGTACATTTCAAATTGGTAAAATACATGAAAATAACATAAGTTAGGTTAGGTATGTGTAAATTTTTGCGGTGTAATTTCATAATGTAACTCTTCTAAATACATTAAAATGTTTTTATTCATGTTAAAACAATTGGCACCAATCATTTCGTTCCGGCTTGTGTACAAACAAAATTTGACTCAAAGTAAGAATCCAAAAAATTCTATTAGATATGAATAATGGGGATTGTTTTTGCCGCACAAAATATTAAAAGCAATTAATTACAATATCGTCAATGCCAAATGCACTTGTTTATGAAACAAAAATGCAAACAACTGTAATGTTATGAAACGTTTCCGATGTTTTGTTTTGTGTGTTGATGTTTGGTTCCGCTCGTCATCGACTTTTCAGGGTTAAGATAGGTATAAAACGGCACCATGAATACG
Source organism: Eubasilissa splendida (assembly GCA_031772225.1). NCBI lineage: Eukaryota > Metazoa > Arthropoda > Insecta > Trichoptera > Phryganeidae > Eubasilissa > Eubasilissa splendida. The sequence goes on along the minus strand of CM062845.1, from coordinate 20,867,441 downwards.
GATATTGCGCCGCGATGCAAAATAATAATTACATAATATAAACAAATGTTACATTGATTTACTACACTAACTTCCGCAAAATAAAGCATGCAGTATTGTATACCAATTAAATTTTCTAGAACAAATTACGTGGCTCGCGAATATCTAGTAAACTTTACGTAAAATTACAATAGCAATAAAAATTCAATACACATGTAATGCGTCAATTCATTTTAAATATAAATATTAATAGTGAGAGATATCGTAACCGCAAACTCGTGCATGGGAATTACTGGTTCTGGTGACGACATTGGTTGTGAAATCTTTGGTTAGCTGTCAAACTTGCGGATGAAATCCAAAATATATGTACATATACTAGATTTTTGGTTCTGGATTAAAAAATTATATCAATATTAAACGTGTGCGAGCGGTTTTCTAATTTAAGTTATAATAAAGCTTGCGTTGATACAATTGCTAGAAACGATTTAAATTTATAGTAAATTAAAATGCACAAATTCATATCAAATACACATAAAAATAATAAGAGACTTACCTAGTAGAAGAGATCAATGCACACTGATTTTTTTCACAATCGGTTACAAACAGAAAAAAATGTGCACTATTTTTGAAGAAACTAGGACGCAATGTTCGAACGAAAAGGCGAGTGGTTACGGTTTTTACAACTTAACTAATGATCAGGAACGTGTAATACAACATCGACCATTAATTATAATTCGAATTAACCTTACAAATATCTCATCGACCAACGTCAGTGAGCCAAACAATGCGGCAGGCGAATGATAAGTGTAGAAATAGCGCGAAGTTTTTATTCAAACGAAACATTTGGGACGTTTTCAAATTTTGATAATTGTAATAAACACAACTGTAAACAAGTCGAGGCGCGCAGAACCTATCCGATCCGCCCCGCCACAATAGCGCAAATGCAAATAACAGTTTTACATATACAGAGGCAAACAGCTGATTATTGCCGCTGTCGCAGTGGTGTAGCGGAAACAATGTTTCGGCCGAGGAGCACGATTAAAGTTTTAAGAACTTGCCAATTGCAGTTATTCTGTCTTATTCGCATTGTGTGTTAAATATTTCCTTTAATAACGTTTAATCAAATAAATGTTAGGAAAAAACAACATTTTAAAAATTTATTTAAAAAAACAAAATATAAAAATTTAATCAATAATTCATGTTTATGTGATGAATGTATATCGTCTTTTCAAAACGATTTTTTTTAAATCCGAAATGTTTTTAGTCTTTATAAATTTTAATTTATTTCATTTTCAGCCTGACACATAATTTATGAATATTTTTTCTTTTTACGTAAATTTAAACAAAATTAATAATATTATCAGTTCTATGAAATTATATGACGTTCCGTCACTTTCGATACATGTTAATTAATTTTAAAAAGGTCATACAAGATTTATAGTTTTTTAAAACAAATTTTACGTCAACTATATATTTGAGTGAATACTGAATACACACCTGCGAATCTATTGATTTTAGCAAATCCGCCATCTCTTTACAAAACGCTACACTAACATGAGTTGTAAGAACATACTTTATAAATAGGCCTGTAGATAGCACTATTGTTTAAATATAATGTGACTTGAGATATTTTATCGGTAAAACAGTTCCCGAGATATTATTTTGACAGTCCAGTTTGGTGTTTGCTGTCAAACTATCTTGGTTTTATATTCTCTTTCTTATTATAAAATAAAATTGGCGTAACGGAAATTCTACTTGCCTGATGGTTTAGTAATAGTGGTAAAATCTAGATATTAATATTATTGAAATATGGCATTTTTGGAGGTTAGTAAAGTGATATTCGTTATGTTTACTTATATATAACCCATGTAAATAAGGCGTGAGTATGAAGTTCATTATCTGATCTACTATCACAATAATGAAATATCGCTTCTTTCAGGGTTTTGTTAGAATGGGAAAATCGGATGCGTGGTAGCTGATTGGCAAAGATTTACGCTAAATCAGTTTTAATGTCATATTAATAATTTTTTTTGATGATGAATCACATCATACACAAACGTCACCTGTTTATTATATTTTATCGTCAATCGTTTTAAATGGCATCTCAACATATCTCATAGGACATATTATTGTAAATACCTGCCATATTAGACATGGGCTACACCTATGTCTCAAAAATGCTTTCAAATTATTTCGCTTGTGGCCTGGCATGACTGCAAAGTTTAGTAATTTAACTCATTCATGATATTTAAAAAGTTAATTAATCCAAAATGCTCCGAGGTATGTTATCGGTTAGTAGTGGAAAGCATAAAATCCAGTATGGCTGCCAGAACGATATATACAGAAAGACAAAATTTTACAATACAGAATTGTCTCTTTAAAAAATGCAGATGTAAAAGCAAACATTTTGTAAATTTGCTTTCAATATATACATTTTCATCCATAACATTTTAGGTGGTTTTGGAATTAGGCACTACATATGTACAGTATTATGAAATGTAACCATATTATTAAACTTTGTTTTATTTCAGTGGAGAAGATTCAACTTTTTCGATCTCAATAGAAATGTTGACGGAGGAAAAGTTGCTGAAGCTTTGCAGGTTATTGATACAATTATTTTTTAAAAAATGAATGTTCGTTCTTCTTTGCGGAAACTGTGCAATCGATGAGTGCTTTGATAATTAATTAATAAGAGATTTATTACTCGTCTTATTTAAGATTTAATGGCAAATATGAAGAATCTTTCCTTAGAAGTTACGCAGTGAATGTCTTGAATATGCATTTTAGTATTTTTAGAAGATAATATTTTAGGTTTTGTTTGAAAATAATAAGAAAATATGGCAGTCGAAAATTAGGGTTACAGAAATAAACGGGCTACAAGATTGCTCATATACATTTTCACCTATATGCATTCCCATAGAGTGATATTTTATATAGAATCTTGTAGCATGTTTCTTTCTGAACAAATTGTTATTAACACCATGTTGATAAGACAAATAGGAGCTGAGATATTTCAGTTTCCGCAAACCCTTTATATTACAAAATATGCTACGCCCCGTAAAACAAATATGGCCTCCACTCAAAAACCAAAAACAATAAAATTAAAATAATGGTCATTTTGAATTATCAACAAGTTAGGATGATTGCACAAAACATAAAAAAAAAATTAAAATGGTTAAGAAACTTTTTTTAATTTCTGGACCATTTCATATGATTGACCGATAATTATTTTCTGCATTCAATTTTCAGATAAATTTTTTAATTTTACATTTATCTAATGTTCACTGGCCTAATTTCTCTCAATTAAAAACAATTAAATTGCAAATATTAATATTTTATCACTGTTTGACTATTTATATTTTTTATACTGATTGGTTATCTTTTCTGCAGGATACAACAATTGAGCTATGCACAAGTGGAAATTCTCAATTAGTAATAGGAGACACTAATGGGTGGATACGCCTGATATCTCGGGCCTGGACCGTTACATCCTTCAAGGCATATGAAGTCAGCATCGCACTGGCAGTTCAATTAAAGCACGATCCCTGTTTGATAACAATTGGGGTAGGATTTGATTTTTTTACTATTTTCACATTCAAACCACCTAAATTTACAACAAAGTATAGATAAACACTAAAATATTGTTACGGTGGCCCTAGAGGATAGGAAGCCAGAGGTGCCGCCACCGAACTTGCTCAGACTGGGTTCTGTAAGTGTATGGGTGTTTGTGTGTCGCTTGCTACCTTGGATGGGTGGAAATGGTTTTAAAAACAAACAGTGAAGTTTATTAAATTTATTTATTGTAAACTATACAGGTGGCCCAAAAAAAGGGAAAACATCTTATTATCTTATCTTATTATCATGTTATTTCAAAACATAATATAATTAATTATAATTCATAATGTTTTTTTTTTTTGCACAATATTTAGCTAATCAGAAATCATCAAAACACCCCATATTGCATAATCTAATGGGTTTAAATATGGGTTGTTCGGTGGCCACATGGCTGGCTCTATGAAATTAACATTCTCACGATGAAGAAAACTGATTGTGTTAGATGGAGCTTCGTCGTGCTGTAATGTCTAGCTATACTCCAGGCTTTGTTTTGAAACTCTGATCATTTTCCTAGCACCCCAATGTTTTTCAATTCGCAAATTTTTGATCAGAATACGGTCTTCTGCAGTGATTTTTGTCATTCTGGGCAACAATTTGAAAAAACCAAATATAAACAATGGGAAAATTAATAATCAAAGATGACGACTGGAAATTGTCGAAATAAAACGTAATATAGGTAAATAGGTAAGTAAGTAAATTAGTAAACTATTTAATCTATTGTTGATATAGTTAAAATAATTTTGATGTAATTATATCACATTTTACGAAATGTTCTCACTTTTTTTTGGGTCACCTGTATAATATAATATAAAAATATATTTGCACTCTGCCTGTCTCACTAGAGAAATTCTGTGTTGAGACAGGCATAGTTTAAAAGCAATTGTACAATGAATTAGTATTAAAAGTAGTAGATAGTATTAACATTTATTATATATATAAATATATAATACATAAAGTGTATGTGAAAAACAATTTTAAAGTGGACTTTCAAATAAATTATTTTGGATAAATTTGTGGCAATAATTATTAAACTTTGAATCAATATGTTTGGGCGAGTGCACCAATACGAATCCAAGTTTTTATTTTCAGTTTCATGTTATTAGGACAATTCAATTAAGTTAAATCTTTCAGCATTCTATTAAATAGTTTAGGTCCAAAATATTTGTAGTTCCATTGGCCATATATTCAGGCCTATTCTCAAAATTGCAATATTGAAATGAAGGTGATTGTTACACCAACCCTCAAAAATAGTGTTATATTTGAATGAGAGTGAGGGAGTGAGGGAGATAAACGTACCATAATCTGTCAAAACTATCTGTCTACTGTATGTACTCTTGGGGTTTGTAAGTTATGTGTATTTGTCCGTGTGGAAATTATATTTTGAGTTGTTTTAAAATGTGTTTGTTTGTGTTTATATATGTACTTAAGAGTAGTATTAGCATATATTTGTCTTATATCAAAGACATTGAATTTATTAAAAATTTTATCAGTGCTCGTTATGATAACTTTTAAAATAATTTTCTGAGCTGCTATTATTGGATTAATTGCAGACATAGTCGTTCTACCCCAAGCAATTATACCATGATCTATGATTGATTGACAGATTGCATAGTACGCCATTTTGAGAAGTTTTATATAAAGGAAATTCCTAATATTACTAAAATAATATATTGTTTTTTTTAATTTTATTTGTAATGAGTGGTGTATTTAATTTGATAAAGATCAAATATAATTCCTAAGTAATTGATTTGGTACGTTCTATATAATTGCATTGATAGAGTGACACATTACACTATTTATTACAAGAAACATAACAAATCCCGACATTGTAAGCATGATAATAGTCTTTGACATCTTTTTTCTTCTTGTTAAACTTTCCTATCAGTACCGATTCAGCACATATCCATATATACCTAACTTGCCAAGGGGTGAAATCAGATGCCTTTTATAATTGTATTAAAAAACTAATCTCGCTGTTAACAATTTTCTGATTCACATATTTATTTCATAATCCAATTTCAATTTTGAATAATGTACAATCAAAAGTTGGAAATAGATTAACAGAATATGACTCAGCACCATAGATGTAGCATCACTGCAATCGACAATGTACCCATCACATATAAAATGTGTTTTATGAAGCAGAAGACTTGTAATATATGTTCACTTAATTTTTTTTCAATAGGAAGATGAAGTTGGTACCAATCCTATCCTGAAGGTATGGGATGGGGCACGTCAGGACCGTCAAGGCAATCCCTTGTGTGTTAGAATTGCGAGGGCTGTCCCGTCACACCTCAGACCGACGCCTGCCACTGCTCTCGCTGTGCATGATAACAAGGTACCGACTTTACCTAAAATTTGTATTTTCTATTTTAAAATGTCTCTCTTGGGATTACTCCCATGGAAAAACTTTTAGGCAAATTTGTTAATTTGTTTTTAATTAATTAAATTTGGCTATTAGAACACTCAATATAAATTATATAACATCAGAAACTTTCTCCTGGTAATTGTCTTGTGTTTTTTTCTTAATTAAGTTTTTTTTGATAACTAACTTTCAATCTATAAATAAAAATGTTAATACAATTTTACTCGGTTGTAGAACTTGATGGCGGTTGGCTTCGGCGATGGATCGGTTACGCTCTTCAGAGGTGATATAACAAGACAGAGAAGTAGTAAGATGAAAACATTGCCCGATTCCGGAAACACAGCAATCACAGGATTAGCATTTAAGTGAGTGAATTTACTTCAAAAGAAGTTTGATTCTTTTTTACCTTACTACATGTCATTTACATTTTATTTTTGATTTTCAGAGGCGCCAGTCACTTGTTCGTGGCCAGTCGGTCATCTGTCATGATGTACAGTGTGGGAAGTAGTGGAAAGGAACGCGGTGTTGCGATGGACGAAGCAGCCATGGGATGCAAGCCTAACTGTGCGGTTATGGCAGATCAACAGTTTGTTGTCGCCAGAAATGATGTATAAATATTTAAGTCATTTTTAATCTTATATTATAATAATTTATTATTTAAAATGTACTCTGTAAAAAGTAAATAATACGCAAATATTTTTTGTTACAGGCAATATACTGTTATACCACCGATGGTCGAGGCCCTTGCTACGCATTGGAAGGTGACAAGAAAAGAGTTGATTGGTTCAGAAGTTATCTGGTGACCATATCTAGAGAGGACAAAACTCCACAAGTCTCCACTTCATCGAGCGAAGTTGTGCCAACAAATCACATCACTATTTTAGATATACAAAACAAATTCATTGTTTTTTCAATGCCTTTGGAAGAAGTGAAGGCAGTTGTTACAGAATGGGGAGCTTTCTATATCATAACAGAAGATAAACAGGTTTATCATTTGGATGAAAAGGATCTTCAGTCCAAATTGAGTTTATTGTTTAAAAAAAACTTATACGATGTTGCCATCAGAATCGCGAGCAGTCAGCAGTACGACACAGAAGGACTTATTGATATTTATACACAATATGGAGATCATTTATACATGAAGGTATATATATTTATATGTTTCATTAATAATAAAAAATAGTCTATCATTAATGTAGTAATTTGCAATATTATTCAAAAAGTAAATACGTACATATGTACTTTAGATGTGTAATTATTATAATTGTTTTCTATTTTATTCAGGGTGATCCGAAAGGTGCAATAGAACAATACGTGAAGACGATAGGCAGATTGGAAACATCTTACGTAATCAGAAAGTATCTGGACTCCAGACACTTGGAGCCTCTGACATTTTATCTTCAGGAATTGCACAAAAAGGGCCTGGCCACCGAGGACCACACCACCCTCCTGCTCACGTGCTTTGTCAAGCTCGATCAACATGATCAACATGGCAAGCTCAAAGAATTTATAAATGCCAAAGATAGAGTTATCGATTTTGATGTTGAAATAGCTATTAAGGTAAGTTTTGTTAATACAGTTTTAATTAATACACAGATATTTAGATTACAATTTAAAAAAAAAAAATTATGTTTATAAATGATTGATTTGCATTATAATCTAACATAAAATCATTCACCAAGAGTGAATACAAACTAGAAATTTCATGAAAAGTATTAATTAAATGCGAGTGTATAGATGATCATCATCAGATGTTTCCCCTCAGCTGTTATAAGATGAAAATCACCCCCAAAAATATTTTTTTTATGGTGTGTGTACACAGGTGAGGATTGTATCGAATGTGTGTAAACTGGTGTACAGAGCATGAAGCGAGCTGTTATACATTACCGCATGCATTTTGTACGCAGAATAGAACGGTACGCACTTGATATATCTTGATCTTTAGCGACAAATCTCTGACGAGAGATCGAAGTGTCATCCATGTAAACGAGCTATTAGATTTGCAGCAAGCGAAAAATAAAATTTAAACTTTTTTGACTACTGCCAATTGATGTTGATTGTATCTAGGTTAAAACATTAACAAATGACATTTGCAGATAATAATAATAATATTTTTATTTTTTGTTTCATAGTACGATACAATGTGTTATTACATATATTGTTATAATCGGATAACATTGCAGCAATGTAATACATATATTTGGGTACCCTGCCTGCTACACTAGTAGCATACTGTATTATAGCAGAATAAACAAAGTGTAGTATTCAATGTATAAAAAAATTAATTAAAGATAAATCAAGATGCAATTTAGATAGCATATACGAGGGCCAAGTAAAAAATAAGGTTCCTTACGCTGTACACTCGCCACGCGAGATGCTAGGCGAAATCCGGCAACACCGCCTTGATTGTTGGTCCCTTAACTACATCCCCACTACCGGGAGCAAACGCTGCGACGCTCAGTAAAGGCCTGACAGCCCATCGCCGTTACCGCCAGGTGTGAAATCCGTTCGGTGATTCGATTTTTAAACGCGAAGAAGCTTAAACCTGTTGAAATTCATCGACAGTTGGAAGAAGTTTATGGCACAGCTTGCATCAGCGTCCAACACGTCCGCAAATGGTGCAGGGAGTTCTCCGAAGGACGCACAGACGTCCACGACGAGCAAAGGAGTGGGAGGCCATCGGTGTCGGACGAAGTCGTGGCGAAGATTGAGCGCATTCTCCTCGAAGATCGGAGAGTAACGCTTCGGGAGCTTGCTGTCCAGGTTCCTGAGGTTTGTGAAAAAACCATCGACAACATTTTGACCGATAAACTTGGTTATCGCAAGGTGTGCGCGCGGTGGGTCCCACACATGCTTTCAGAAACCCACAAAGACAATCGTGTCAAGTGTGCCGAGGGGTTTCTTCGAGAATGCGCCGAGAATACCGAAGAATTCTTGGACTCCATTATTACGGGAGATGAAACGTGGTGTCACTACGTCACTCCAGAAACAAAAGAACAGTCCAAACAATGGCGCCATCCTGAATCGCCTAGGCCGAAAAAGTTTAAGCAGACGCTTTCCGCAGGGAAAGTGATGGCTACGGTGTTTTGGGACCGAAAAGGCGTCTTGCTGACCGAGTTTATGCCTAAAGGGACCACCATCAATTCGGACAGGTACTGCGAGACATTGACAAAACTCAAAAGAGCCATCCAAAATCGCCGGAGAGGAAGGCTGACCAAGGGCGTTAGGCTGCACCACGACAACGCTCGCTCGCATGTCTCTCGACAGACCACCGCCCTACTGGACAAATTCGGCTGGAAATTGCTTGACCATGCCCCCTACAGCCCTGATCTTGCTCCCAGCGACTTCCACTTGTTTCCGAAATTGAAGCAACACTTGGGTGGACAACGCTTCAATACAGATGAAGAGGTGAAAGAAGCGGTCACCAAGTTCATCGGCGGCCTAGCGGCGGAATTCTTCGAAGCGGGTTTTCAGAAGTGGATAACTCGTCAGGAAAAATGCATAGAAAAATCAGGAGACTATGTAGAAAAATAGAATAAAGTACAAGCTTTCAGATGGTTTACTTATTTATTGCAATAAAAAATACCTTATACCTGAAAAAAATGTAGGAACCTTATTTTTTACTTGCCCCTCGTAAATACATTGTACAACTTAAAGTAAGTAAATGCATTGTTCAATGTAGAAAATATATATATATATAGAATAAAACAAGATGCAATTAGATAGCATATAAAATATATCTATAAAGAGTAAAACGCAAATGCATTTAGATAGCATATAAATAAATACTAATTTAATGTATTAATTATAAATATATACATATAAAATCAATTTTGTCGAAAAATATTGTTTTTGCGCTACCGGGATTCGAACCTGGATCTCTATTTCCAATCCGGGGAAGTACACTACCAATTGTGTTATAACGCCAGTATTTTTCATGACAAATTTTCGAACCTATATGTTACACTTTTTCAAATTAATACATCTGTTGTTCCATTATTTTTGAAAGCCATCTACATTATTTTTATGGAATCACAAATACCTTTGAGTAAACCGACTGCAGACGTCAGAATTATCAATTCATTTTTATTAAATTTTGGACAACATCAACAAAATTGATTTTATATTTATAATTAATACATCAAATTAGTATTTAAAACATCACAGACCTATGTTCTGAATAATAACAACTTCACAATAAGAATGTGTTCTCCTTAATAATATAAATACAATGTTCAATTTACATATGTATATAAAGAATAAAATTTGTGTTCAAATTAGTGGTTCAGTTACATATGCTTGCCAAAGATAGAGTGTATTTATTATAAACAGTTTAAAAAACAAATTAAGTGAAATTAAAAAAAAAATTCAATAAAAATAAGGTTTTTATTATTGAAACTAACAACCATAATAAAGTTACCACACTTAAACTAAATTATTAATAAACATTTGATTTAATAAAATATCTTTACATTCCTGTGCAAGAGGTGAAGGTGCCCGGTTTAGTATTTGCTTGCCCAGTAGCTTTTCAATTTCTCAATATAACCTAAATTTTAGATCAGATCAGATGTAAGAAATGTTACAGAGTATGTATATGGCATGCTGACGGTGATCTTAGAGTTTTTCTTATATTAAAGTTTGCTTTTTTACAGAATACTACATGTAATTTTTAAATAGCGATAATAGATTGTACATAGACACATAATCTTCAATTTTTCATTGGTCAGGTTTGTCGACAAGTGAGCACAGATGACGCTTTACATTTAGCCAAGAAACACAAGCAGCACGACTGGTATTTGAGGATAGTCACGGAAGACAAGAAAGATTTTTTAGCAGCCTTGGATTACATTGCAGATTTAGAATTTGATGATGCAGATGTTTATATGAAAAAATATGGAAATGTACTCATACAACATGTACCTGCAGAGAGCACGCAATTTCTTAAATGTAAGTTGTTTTTAAATTCACCACATTGTCATTGCATTATATTAAAAGTTTTCAGGTGATATAAATTAAATTTTAATTTTATTGAATTATTTACTTTTATTTAACAGGTCTCTGCATCGATTACAAACCGAGAAATAAACCATTGGTGGATGACGCCATGATGGCTGGAGTGATTTCCCGTAATCAGGCAGATAGAGCTCGTCCCGAAGAATACATACACCTTTTTCTGAATAACTCGGAGCGGCTCGTAGAATTTCTTGAGCATCTCGTAAAATACGAGTCAAACTGGTCAACTTTGGTTTACAATACTCTCATAGAACACCATCTTCACGTGTGGTCTGGACTGAAAGATAAACCATCACTTAAGGATGCCTATGAACAAAAGGTCGTTCGACTTCTTCAGAATTCTGATGCCAATTATGATAAAGATCAAACATTAATAATTTGCCAGATGCTCAATTTTAAGCCTGGAATTCTTTATTTATATGAAGAAAGTAAATTGTAAGTTTAAAATTTAATTTATAACTTTAACTTCTTAGTGTAAATTGAAATTGATTCAGTGAAATTTTTCTGTGTAAAAAGTGGGTTTCAGGTAATGATTTATCATTATTAGTACTACATATATAAAATAGTATTATGGAATATTTTTATTCATACATGACATGGAATATTACATATTCACATTCAAAAAATCTACTCCTCCTGTATAGCTTTGTATATACAGTAGAACCGCGATATAACGAAACCCGATATAGCGAAAAATGACGTATATCGAAAAAAAAATCGAAATTTAGTCCCTAAAACCAATTTTTCATATAAAAATGCATTTATATAACGAAATCCCGTTAATATTTATAACAAAATCATTTTTGTCCCGTACGAAAAAATGCCAATACATTTACGTAAATTTATAACGAAATAAAAAAATGTTAAAAGATGAAAATATTATTTCGCACTTACAAAGCCGCGCCGCTGCATCTGCCGTATGCGAACGGTTTTATGGCCTTTTCGGCGGTGCGCGGCGGTCTGCCGACAAGGTACTAAAACAATTCAAACTTCTTGGGTTCATAGTAGGCCCATAAAACCATTTGACATAATTCTTGCGGCGTTCACTTGGACACGTTTTACGTACGCATACGCCTCTAATATGTATTGCAATCCCAGACCCAAACAGCTGCAAAATACAAAAATTAACAGGAACCCCCCGAAAGTTGCAGTATGTACTTATTGGGAATGTCAGTCTCAGTGTAACGTCTGTAGAGTTAAGTTTGTTCCGTTTTTAACGCGATTATTGCATGACCGAACTAAATATTTACATAAATTCATTTTCGTTTGATAATTGTTTTCGTGTGAACTAATATAAATACAGTAAAACCGCGATATAACGAACCCCGATATAGCGAAAAATGACGTATATCGAAAAAAAAATCGAAATTTAGTCCCTAAAACCAATTTTTCATACAAAAATGCATTTATATAACGAAATCCCGTTAATATTTATAACAAAATCATTTTTGTCCCGTACGAAAAAATGTCAATATATTTACGTAAATTTATAACGAAATAAAAAAATGTTAAAAGATGAAAATATTATTTCGCACTTACAAAGCCGCGCCGCTGCATCTGCCGTATGCGAACGGAAACGCCGCGCACGGCCTTTTCGGCGGTGCGCGGCGGTCTGCCGACAAGGTAGTAAAACAATTCAAACTTCTTCATGGGTTCATAGTATCATATTTTGAAGTGGTTGCCGCCGTTACCGGTAAGTACCTTCGTAATTTATATACGACTCATTTTATAAAAATGCCGCGATTCAACTGTCAAATTTTTATTTTTGAATTATTCTTTATGTTTCATGCCCAAAACTATGTTTGAAGCGGCTCTACATTTAAACACAATTAAAATATTGTTTTGTGTTTGCAATATTCTGGAATTTACAAAAATATCTTCCAATTGGTGTTGAATAGGTTCTTTTCTTAATTTAATTTCTTTGATTATCTGTTATAATAACAAAACTACTAAAAATATGTAGGTATTCAGTTCCCTACGGCCTTCTTCCTCCTTTGTTTGCAGAATTTGCGATCTTTTTTGAAGCCGCGCAACATTTTTTTGCGACGGCGCGTAATATATAGTAGGATTTTTTAAATTTATTTCGTTATATGTGGGAATTCGTTATTACGAATTTTTATTTTTTGGGCCCTTGGATTTCGTTATATCGCGGTTTTACTGTATTGGGTTGTCGAAAAAGTCACAACAAAAAGTTTGACAACAGATGGTGATAGTTATTTTTTTTGAGGTACTAGAGTCATTCAAATCTATGTCATTGCTGTCATTTTACAGGTGACAGTTCTAGCTTCATTCTAAAATACAATTGAGTGATTTGGTTGAGTTTTGGAGATTTTACAATAAGGGTAAGATGGAAGAACAAACTGCATTTTCGCTATATTTTACTTCCGTGAAGGAAAGAACGCGCGTCATGCTTGTGCAAAGTTGTTTAAAGTTTACAGTGACAATGCTCTACAAGAACGTCAGTGCCAACGATGGTTCACAAAATTTCATGCTGGTTATTTTGATCTCAACGACACTCCTCGGTCAGGGAGACCCATCGAGGTTGATGATGACAAAATTATGACATTAATCGAATCAAACCCACGTTACACGATATGAGAGATTGCAGATATATTGAACATCCATCATTCAAGTGTTCACGACCACCTGAAGAAGCTGGGATACGTAAGCAAGTTCGATATTTGGGTCCTCATGAACTCAAAGAAGTTCATTTGTCAGCGCGTATAAACATCTGCGGTATACTCATTAAACGTGAGGTAAACTATCCTTTTTTGAAGCGACTAATAATTGGTAATGAGAAATGGATTATTTACAATAATGTGGTGCACAAATAGTCTTGGTCCCGATGTGATAGTTCGTTTCAAACGATATTGAAAGCAAAGATTCATCAGAGGAAGGTTATGCTCAGAGCGTGGTGGGATTTTAAAGGTGTCATGTTTTTCAAATAATTCAAACATTCAATTTAAATGTGTACTGTCGGCAATTGGACAGTTTAAATGAATCCATCATCCAGAAACTTCCAGAGCATGTTAATCGTAAAGGAATGGTGTTTCATCACAATAATGCGAGACCACACGTTTGATCACCCGTTAAAAATTGTCGGAGCTTGGATCGAATGGTTGCCACACCCACCATATTCGCCTGACCATCATATTTCCACTTATTTCATGCTCTTCAAAACTCCTTGCATGGTATAACGTTCAATTCTGATGAGGCCGCAAATCATCACCTTGTTCAGTTTTTTGCCGATAAAGACAGGTCCTTTTTTGATCTAGGAATTATGAAACTCACTGAAAGATGGCAAAGGATTATCTAACAAAACGGACAATATATCATTGATTGATCTTTATATTAAAATGAATCTGTATTTAAATGACTTATTATTAAAGTAATATATATTTTATTAAATTAGTTACCTCAATGACATTTATTGCCATTTTTATTATTTTATACAGATACCAGCAGATATTGCGTTATCATATGTCTCAGGGGGACGTTGAGTCGGCTCTGGGCTGTTGTCGAAGGTTCGGAGGGCAGGAGCCGCACTTGTGGGTGGAGCTCTTGTGGGGGCCCCCACCCCCGCAACACCTGCCCGAGGTACTCAATGTCATAGGCAAGTATTATTGTATTCATATGATTTTAAGTAGATAAATAAATAATAAAATATTTATATCCAGAAATTTATGTCCAGAGAAAATATTTATTGTACTATTTTATTATTTATAATTTTTTGTATCCACTGTTATTTTAATGTTGCCTAGTATTTTTATTATGGTTGAGATTTTCCCTAGGATATTGGTGGTCTATCTATAAATTCTGTATATACATATTATTATACATTTTATAAGTTGTGTAAAGTTTTGCTATTTTATTTCTAGCAAGTCAGCGTCTATTGTCGCCATTGCTGGTAATCGACTGCCTGTCAAATTCATCTTGTACACTGGGAGATGTTAGGAAGTAAGTATATGTTATATTATTATATATGAGCAGAAAATAATCAGTGAAAGCCGACCATGAAAGTGAACCATGAATAAAAAATTTGAAATTGACAAAACAGTACACACAAAAAACAATCTGTATCGTCATCAATCCCTTGTGCGTGGTCCTTTAAAATATTAAGCAAGTTAATGCAGATAAGATTTATTGTATTGCATGATATACAACAAATCACATTGCTAATGTTTGCTCACATTATTCAGTTGTCATTGACCTCACTATCACATTCATATTATCATTATCTTCAATGTCCGAAAGTTAATACATATATATTTTATATTACACTTTTCGAATCACACTCGTCAAGAAAAATTGACTATGCCTATTTGTTATTGACTGAGCATATATACGCACAGAGCTATTTTCAATTGTAATAGCTCTAGTTTAAAATAAAATTCTTTATTAAATACTTACATAATTAAATTAAGTTGAGCAAATAAAATACATTTATGTATAATTTAAAAATACCTTTTAAAATAACTAAAAATACACGTTCATTAACAAATTCAGAACATACATACATACAAAGCTATTTTTCTAGGAAACTAGATTCCAGAACACTGGTCATGATGCCTCACGGGAAGTGGGCCCTTAATTTTTAGCACCATATAATCTTGTTGTCGGATTGACGTTATTTGTAGTTAATTTGAATTGAAAACTCACTAACAGCTTTCGTAAGTATCTACAGTACTATGTCATCAGTATTTTAGTTACATATTAAAGTTTCAGGATAATTATACTTTATTAAAGATGTACATTCATCTGCATCTCTCTTTTGTGTTTCTTGTACCATCGTTTTCAGCTTCTTTTCTTCTCTTCAAGGCCTCAAATTTTTTTCTCACTGCTGAAACAAATTAAAAACTTAAGGCGGCACCTTTAATAATAATTAAAATTTTCGCCTTTTTTACGAAAACATGGGTTTTTATTATTAATTTATATCAAAAGTTATATATTCGATTTGACTTTTTTTTAAACTATTACTTAGATAGGACCTTTACACTAATTTAATACTGATAAACTGAATCTTATTTGCCATAATTAAGAAAATACAAGCATTATAAGAAAGACCGTGTGCCACAAAATTGTCTTAATATGGAAAATTTTTGCATAAAGAAATATATTTTCTTTTAATCTTGAAACCAAGATTATGGAGACAAATTAACAAAATGTTAAAAATTAATAGAGTTATAACCATTCAATTTGCTGGACATATGATCAATTTTTGACGTTTTTAAAATACATACTTTGTTTTAGTGAAAACATATGTTTTTTAATAATATATTGTATTTACTAACATGCTTAGAGGCTTCAGCTACTATTTAAAATCAAGTTTTATATCAATTACACAATAATTTCTTACTAAATAATATTTATATCAATTGTATTAATTGTTAAAGTGTTTCACTTCATTCCCGCCCGTCCCGAGCTTCATGACAGATGTCGAATCCGCACTGTCGTTATTTTCATTAAAAATTCCCTTAAATATATGTTTTCACGCATATTTTATCAACAATATGAATTAATATTGAACTTATTCACAAAATTAGTAGTAAATTAGACGATTTTACAGTAATTTTAAGGGAAAACAATGTTTTCTTGAACAAAGTAAACATTTTATGTGCGTTATTTTTATGTAAGTCACAATTAAATATTTTGTTTATTTATAACACTGTTGTCTTTTAAACATTATCTGTTGTTTCATAAATCCTATGCAAGGATGAAACAGACTACTTACAATACGGCAACATGGTGTTTTAAATTGATAATATTAAACAAAACCAGAAAATTAATCTAACATGATAATTTTAAATTTAGAACATTTAAGCCATCTAAATATATGTACATATTACTTTGTTTGATTTTAAAACATATTCATATATATTAATTGGGTACTTCTATAAATTATTTAATTTTCGATGGATTAATTCAAATGACAACACACATTTATATTTCATTCCATATAAAACGTGGAAAAAACTCCAGATACAAGTTATTTTTTACACTTGTATTGAATGCGAGAAAATCAACAATTTTATTGTCTTCTCTTTGTATTCAAACCTTCCTCTCTCGCATGATTTACGTAACAAATAACGTTATTAATTATTTTTTTATTCTTATAAGAATTTAACTATTAGCCTCATCTTTAAAGAATCAACTCGCTTAGAATTTCTTGAATTTCAAACTGCAAAAATTAAAGCACGCCCTTAATGGCACCCATCAAATGTTTAAGATTTTGTCCATTTTAAATACTGAATTTATTAGTAATTTTCTCTGTTATTTTTCGGTGATCCACGATTAAAGTACAAAGTACCCATAAATACTCATCTATCAATAGTACTCCAACTCCACTCTATGTCATGACATAAGAAATACTTTAAATTTTTTTAGATTTTAAGATGTTAAGCAAAATTCCATCCGCTGTAAAAACTAACACACTTGTTGGTCTGGCGAGACACTCGCCTAGTGATCAACTCAGAGGTTTGAACCTCGTTTTGGGAGACCACCAAGTTAGTCCTATTTTTATAGCGCAAGCCTTAGTTTAATTTGAAAATAGTAAGAATATTAATGTGACTTGTGTTTCCTACAGGCATCTGTATTTTAAAAAAATGTTTACTGGGTGATTCACAATATCTGGAACATAAATAAATTAAGGTTAATTTCGTACTAAGCGCTGTAGACTCATCAATAATAATCGATATTCTATTTTGAGGCATTATTATTTGTTTTTCTGAAGTTTTTCTCAATTCTTTGCTAATATGCTTGACATTCTTCTCATACACTGGTGAATTCCTGTAAATCTACAAATCTTTTCAAATTTGAAATGAAAATATAGGTTTTCTTTCGAAAATTCTTTTTCAGTTATATTATTCATAGAATCGGTGTTAACTTTGTAGTTTCATAACACTTCATAAAGAAAAATACTATATACAGCTTAATATTCACTACAATAACAAAATTTGTCCCTTCCCATATTAGACCCAGCATATTATACCAACAACAACATAGCTCATGGATAATAAACATTATTTTCATTTGTGTACCATTAAATTTCTCCATCCCGTCATGCGTGAAGGTAATAAAATGAATAAATTTGAAAGTTTAGAAATAAAAAGGAATTTGAACTTGAGTATTAATTTGTTAAACAATATCACATTCTCCAAATCATCTCCTCTCCTCTTAATATTCCTGTTACAACCACCTCTTCACCTTCCACCAGTAATTACTTGTATGTATCACCACCTAAGCCTTGTCCCCTATATTTGTGTGTATTCAGTTTAATATTTCACCTGTCGATGAGAATTACTGTTACTCTTGAAACTCGGGTAGTGCTAATAAACTCAAGTGTTTTATTCATGTCCATCCATTTTGATATTTTTTCAGTTATTTCTTTTTGGTAATGATGGTATTCAAATGGTTTCATTTAATTTATTATTGATAATAATCTAACTTAATAATACCTCAAAAAATGAAAACTCACTCGCTTGACAGATAATAAATAGACAAACACCAAAACTTTTATCTATGCAAACACCGAAATATGGAACAACTGGAAATGATGTTGGAATACACCATGAAAACAAAATGTTTAGTTTGTTAAGCAAAACAAATATGTAGAAGGTGTCATTGCACACAGTATTTAGTAAGGATTAATCCCTTTTGAAAATAGCAGAATTAAGCACAAATTGTTTGAAAAATACAGAAAATTGGCAGATGTAAAGGTTCAGTAAGAAAATATTTAGTTTAGTATGATTATTATATGGATTGAACAAACAAATTAGATGCATTCCAATGCGTACATGCTAGTAAATTGCTTGCTGGCATTACCATGAAATTGCACACAAATGATTTGTAATTTTTCTAAATAACTCACAGCTAGACAAAGGTTGTGGGTTACGCCGTAGACAAGGTTACGCTAATCCGGGTAATAATGGCTAGAATTTTATATGGTCTTTTCAAAAGATTTTTATTTCCCAGAATATTTAATAATGCACAGTTTTTTTTGCTTGTATGCAGTGCACACTCTTGGAATTTGTTGACTATTGTGTGTACCTATATAGTAAAATAAAAATATATCTCATTTTTGTGTATTATTTCTTCATTTAAAAAATATTTGTGCGTTTTTGAAATTCCACCAAATTGACTCTAAGCTGTCGATATGAGGTAACTTTATATTAAGTGATAAAAAAATTGATGAGCATAATGTCACACTGCACTAACTCACTATTTTCACCTTTATTACTTTGAATGAGGAAAGTATTGTGTTGTGTACAGCTCATTACCGCCCAGTAATCTAACTCCCAACAACTTACTCTGTGTCACAGATAAAATATTGCATGTCATAATGTATTTAATGTTAATCTGATTATGAAAGATGATACTGTTGTATATAACATAACAGCAATAATTAAAATAATAGTATGTACAAAGTCAAATATGACACGCAACAGTTTGGTAAGTGTCATTGAACCAATATGTTTGAATGTAAATATGTAGTATGTAGGTACACATACGCATACAAACACACAATACCATTGATATTTATATGTAGTAATAATAATTTACATTTCTTAAAATGTGTTATATTAATATTTTTAAATCATTTAAATACAATTTAATTACTATACTTAAATAATGTGTGTATCCATTGATGTGAACACATCGTCTTAACACTTGCTGCCCGGTGGGTCAAAACAAAACACGTCCAGCGGTGGTGGGTCATTTTAGACCCACCCCAATTTTTTGGTATTTTAACCTTTTTTGGGAGATTTTTTATAGATATATTATTTTTAATATGATTTAATGAAATGGCATGATGTGACATAATTTTTTATAAAATATATTATGAATAATGTACGTATTCTTGCGCATCAACAAACGTCCTATTCGGACCAAATACAAATATCCACTGAACGCGTGATCTTCTTGTCGGCTCAACTACCTGCCGGTGTATCAGTGGTTATAAACATTTTACTTCTCTGAATTAAAATTTATTTTTTATATATTAGTATTTTTTACACAGATTGAAAATAATTTGAACAAAATATTTATAGAACTGAAATAAAAATATTATAAATATAATATAAAAAGTGACATCTTTTTTATATAAAATGCAATCAACATTATTATAAGCAGAAGCAAATGTGAAAATAAGTAAAACAATAGACAACTTTTATTCAAAATATATATAATGTTAATTGTGTTCTGTGAATTCCGGTCAGTAAATTGTTTGTTATTATCAGAATAATTATTAAAAATATAAATAACAATTCACATAATTTAAATAATAAGTAGGTAAAACCTAAGGTAAGGTTTGTCATTTAAATATTTTTCAACCATAATGTATTTTTAAATGAGATTTATAATTATATTTCAAAAACAACAATAATATTGGAAAGCCGACCCTATGGTCACCAAGTAGGGTCATAAAACTTTATATTTTATTGGTGACCTTTCTGGGGGACCCAGATAGGCAACACACCTCAAATACGTATGTTACCGCCAGATGAAAATAAGTCAAAACAAATAACAATATAAATATGTGTACAATAATTGGACTGGATCACAATATACGGACACATACCTGATATGTATAACCTCTCCACGGAACGTTAGAAAGAAGAATAGTTAAGGCAGTAAAAAATATGCTCTAAAGATTGACAATAAATGATTTAGCGTGAGCGGTAAGAAGCAATCTCACAAAACTGACTGTCTTAGGTCAGTTTTTGTGCATTTTTTCATATTTTTATCAATGACTCATTTGAATCTTGTCCGATAATATTCATTTGTGTCTCAAATTATTTGGAAATGTTTAATAAAACATTAGCTAGAAGGAAAACAGCATTAAACGAATATTTGTTGCATAATTCATCTTTTTACAAACACCCGAGTCAGATCTGACCCATCTCCGCAGAGGATGGATTAATACCTAATTATGCTGGGATAAATATTTTAACGATGTTTACATTTGTTTAGATATTTGATGGAAGTAGTGTCTGGGGAAAGTGAAGTAGTGGGACGAGAAGTGTCCCTGGCAGAGAAGTACCGTGGGGAAGCAGAGCGGGGCCGCGAAGCTCTGAGGGCTGCGGCAGAGCGCCCCACCACTTGTCAGGCCTCTCGCTGCGCAGCCTGCAGCCGGCCACTCGATCTGCCAGCCCGACATTTTCTCTGCAACCATAGCTACCATCAACAGTGAGTGATGACTTCAATGATTTTATAAACACATTGACTTATTTATTTTTAGTCTACGATGGAGGATCAGGTCTAAAATTATTGTGTTTATGAATATTGAATTAAGTTGTAGAATGGTTAACATTACAGATAATAATTGATCACATAGCCACTAATGCAATTCTTGTAAATATATAATATATTTATAAATGAGACTAACAGCTAGATTCCTGGTATTCGTAATGATTGAGTTTACCCTTTGCACTCGAATGGTTTGCTGCATTACTCGAGTGCCGCCGCTATAGCGCTAATAATAAATAGTAATAATAATAATAGCGCGAAAATAAAGTATCATTTCTTAATATAGTTCATATATTAGAACTTTTAGTTTTCCATATTATTTAACTGAGGATCATATTTGTTCTAATTTTCTAATGTTATTAAATTTGATTGGAGAATCGAGTAGAGTAATATGTCATACAAATTCGAAACATTCTCGCACTTAAATAGCTCTTCTTATATTACGTTTACATATAATTGATATTTTTTACGCGCTGGATGTGTTAAAAGTGTCTGCTATTGAAAGTTAAAATTGCACTGGAATGCATGGGGCAGGGCTCCCTGTTGTGAAAGAAGCCAATAGTACCGTACCGTGCACTCTCCTGAAGAAATAAAATTTTCCGAAAAATATTGTCGCCGTAGCATAGTTGGATAATGCACCTTCCCCGGTTTGGAAAGAGATCCAGGTTCGAATCCCGGTGGCGCAACAACAATATTTTTCGATAAAATTGATTTTATATGTATATCTTTCTAATTAATACATTTAATTAGTATTTAAAATATCACTGACCTATGTTCTGAATAATTACGACTTCACAATAAGAATGTATTCTCCTAATAATAAAGTTGTATCAATGCGTCCAAAATGAATTGATAATTCTGGCATCTGCTATCAGATTATCCAAAGGTATTTGAGATTCCGTAAAAATAAGGTAGATGGCTCTTTCAAATAATGGAACGATTAAATGTATTAATATCAAAAAGGTAACATATAGGTTCGAAAATTTGTCACTAAAAATATTGTCTCTGTAGCATAGTTGGATAATGCACCTTTCCCGAAATTGATTTTATATGTATATCTTTCTAATTAATATTTAATATATCACAGACCGTCTGTTTTGAATAATTACGACTTCACGATAAGAATGTGTTCTTCTAATAATATGATATTAGTTGTGACAGGAATATTATGATAAATTTTGCAGAAATTCTAGTTAAGTACAGCTTATTTCAAAGTAGTGACTGCACACCGCCGGTATATATGTATGTACATATATAATATTGTTAATATTTTTAATTAAAATGAACTATTACTATACATATCTTGTGTTATCTTAGTATTTTTTCAACTTATTTTATGTTTGTAACGTATCATTATAATAAAATGTCCACATTCCATGTTTAACATAATGCTTTTCTATATGTAAAACTGATCACTGACTGATACAATTGTATTGTATATGCAGAAAATGCATATTTAGGTATTTTGACGCATAATAAATAAAACCATATAACAAACGACCTCAAGGTACGGAACTCATTCGTAAATCAAGAACTGCCTGTATACATACATACTTTGATTTCAGTTGTTTCCAGAGTTTCTCAGAGAATGAGACAGAGTGTCCGGCATGTGTTCCCAATATCAAGAAGCTGCTAGAAGTGTTGAGAAGTCAGGGAGCGAGTGCACACACGACTGAAGCATTCCATGCCCAACTAGAAAGAGCACCCGATGGGTAAGATGCTCTGTGCTTTACTCTACTCTATGCCATTTCTTTAAATAAATAAAAATTGTTAATCTATTGTTAAATCGGTTTTTGTTGTACAACATCAAAAACCGCCCAGAGGAAATTTCATTATAATGTGACAGTTATGAAAAGCTACGGGTGTATTGCGTTTAGTTTTAAATACCCGAAGCAGAAGTAATATAATAGATACTTTTTTTTTTATTCATGAGGAAAAGCATTATTCATAAAAAATAATCTTCTTTTTCTTCTTGGAAGAAAATTTTATACATTTTTTTTAGATTTTTGTTCTTTTAAAATAATACTTCATAAACAGGCATTGCTAATGATCCTTTAATATTGTAATTTTCGTCTCTTTCTATAAAAATCTTTCTCTCTGGTAAGATTTACATAAAATATAAAGTCTTTCAATATTAGGTGATATTGGAGGCTAAATTGTTTAGTCTCGTCTTAAAAGAGTATGAAATACGCAGAGAATACCACGAAATTCAAACTGGAAAAATAATCATAACAATAAGAATAATTAAAGTCAATAAATTAAACTAATCAATACTAGACAGTTGAGCACGAGCGAGCACAGTACAGCATCATTGGAATGAATTATCAGCTAAGCGGATAAATCTTAGTTTAAAGGTGGCAAACTGCCTAGTTTAATTTGGTTATGAAAATGATGTGTGAAATTAATTACTTTCACTTGTTACTTATTATTAATATGTAGCTGGCTACTAGTTTTCAAGAACTTACCTAGTCTGTATACTGTACTTAGTATAAAGGGAACTAATGTATACTGTAAATAAATTGAGTTTGTCAAACATATTTCAGGTTTACAGTAGTGGCAGAATATTTTGGACGAGGCGTGTTCAATAAATTAACTGTGATTTCGAATGAAGGTGTTGTTGGCAAACCAAAAGAACAAGTCCATGCAGATGATTTTAATACTCTTCCGAAGACGTCTTCAGCCACAAATACAACTAAAATTATTCCCAAGGGGGACTTTCAGAATTATGGACCTGGCGCTGAGGCTAAATTACGACTTGAAGAAGGAAACAATACCAGGCAAGGTGAGAGATATTAGAAGCTTATTAATTTTCTTTTATAATATTACTGTTTTACTTTTTAAAAATTTGGTGTATCTACGAGGGCTGTATAATAAGTATCTGTGTTAGGGATGGAAACACATTAATTTATTTCTCAACAGTCTCATTTCAGCTCAATACATTTAGTCCAGAAATGTTACAACTTTTTTTAAGTCATTCAAAAATATGATTTGTTGAACTCAGCAAAATAGGCCTGTTTTGGTGATGACTTCTTCGTTTGATGTGAACTACTTTCCATTAACCCATTTTTTCATCATTAGAAACAAAAATAAATCACATGGCATCAAATCTGGAGAATAGGGTGGATGAAGCAGTAACTTGTAATGTAAATTGACCAGTTTTGCTGTGGCGATTGCGGATGAGTGAGCTGGTGCGTTATCATGGTGAAAGAGCACTTTTTTCTTCAATTCAATTCCAATTCAGCATTGAATCTGCCCAATAAATCTTTCCGGCCGATGGAACAGTTTTCGCCTTTGGAACAGGTTTTTCAAGTGAAGTCCACTGTATTGACTGTTCTTTCATTTCTAGTGTTTAGTGATAGATCCATGTTTCGTCAACAGTCATGAAACACCACAGAAATTCTTTTTGATTGCGCTTAAAGTTGTCATGTGATTTCGTTTTTGTTCCACTATGAGCAAATGCGGCACCCATTTCGCTAATAGCTTTCTCATGCCCAATTTTTCATGTAGGATATTTTGTACGCATTCAATTGAGATGTTTACAATGTCAGAAATCTCTCTGATCTTCACCCTGCAGTCTGTTAATACGAGATCATGGATTTTGTTGATCATATCCTCCATAGTCACTTCAATCGGACAGCCTAAGAGCTCTTCATCAAAAACAGATGTTTGGCCATGATTGAATTCATTAAACTAATATCTGATGGTAGTCATTGAAGATGCATGGTCCTTATAGATGGCATGCAACTTCATTTAAATTTCCTCACATGTCTTCCCATCCAAAAAAAGAAATCGAATCACTGACCGATATTGCTCTTTTTCCATGGTTGCAACCTAACACAAACTTGCCCACTTTCAACAGCTATCAAAACAAAACCACTCAATAAATCTGTCTGAAATTTTGACTGGCGTCATTCGAAAGATGGTGTTAAAGAATGGTTTACAGATTTTGCGTCAGGGTGTCATCAGTCGTTAAACACGGGTACTTATCATACAGCTCTCGTATAATATTCAACGGGACTACAGAAAAGGTATTATGCATATTTTTATAAGCTTCATTATATGACTAATTTATATTTAAATCTTACACATTTGTAATGCTTTAAATTACAGTTATTTCAACTGATAGTCAGAAACCTACCACAGCAAAGAGTTCCATCATCATTCCAGCATCCGAAGGCCGGATGCGTTTAATGGAGCAAAAGCAGAGGGAGACTCAGTATAGTTCCAGTTTAGAAGCTAACTTAAATCGCTACAACCATGCTGAACAATTATCTTCTAGGCAAAATTTAGGCACATCATATATGAATACATCTAATGATTATCTTGACAAAGATTCTAAAAATAGCACCCCGAAAAAGGGATCCCCTTTGTCTTTAAAAAGCAGAGTCATTGATAGAATTTCTCCTTCAATCAATTCAGAAAATGTCAATACTGAAAATATTAATCCATTGTCCAGTAAATTGCCAATTTCTAAATCAGTTGTTAATCCATTTGAAGAAGATATATCCTACGATGAATCTAAAAATCCATTCGCTGATGATGAAGATGAAGATAAAGGAAATAACCCATTTGGGGAGGGTGAGGAGGAAGACTACGATAAGAATTTAAATCCATTTGATTAAGTATGAATTTTATATAAGCAGTCCTAGAGACTCTTGATTTATAATTAAATATATTAATCAAACCAAACTTCATACTTTCTTACAAATTCATTTATCTTGTTTCATTAAAATACTCTGAAAATGTACCTATATGTATAGTTATTAAAACTAATTTTATTCAATATGTATATACATTATTTTAAGTCTAAGCTAGTCTGAGTTAACTCAACATGTACTGACGAAATTTATTGAGTGAGTGTACAAGCCGAGTTATGTTGTTTCACGTCGAAAGGACAAGACAACTAGAGTAATGTTTTTATTGCCTTAATTTTCATAAAATAATAAAGCAGTAATGTTCTGTTGAAAGTTGCCAGGGTGCACTCACTACTTTCTTGAAATATGAATGTTCTTTGTAGATTATTTCACAAAAATGCAAAACTAGTTCTATGACAATAAAAATAGAATCTTTGCGGGAATAATATAAATGAAAAATCTTCTGCTATCCACATGTTTGTCTACATTTAGATGAATAAATTAGTATCATGGATTGTTCAATCACTGTCACCAGTCACCAATATCGGACTTTTCCAAGTCTGAAATTCGTCGCATGATTTAGCCATTCTTCAATTAAACTCTTGTATGTAATTAGCATCACATGTAGTGTCTGGAAAGTTCCAGTAGTTATATAATAGTTCCAGGAATTTATAATAAAATGTATGTAACACACGATTTAAATAAGTACAGTAAAACCCCATTAACTCGAACCCCGTTTATTTGAAATTTAATATAAATCAAAAAATTTCAAATACGCAAGATTCAACATTTTATAGTTTATTAACCCTGTTAATTTGTAGTTTTAGATAATTTATGGACCTTGGTGCCATAAATCAATATATTATTAACTAAAATAATTTAAAAATTTATGTTGTAAAAAAATGATTAAGCGTGCAGGTTTTTTCTTGTACCTGCCTATTTGTAGCCTTATTTTTATGCCACGAAACACGCCTAGATTTGCTCATGTGCATCTTTTATATAACTCAGTCCCTGGTGCCACTGCACGCTGGTAATTGTCATATAGATCGATACTATAGGGTGTCCAGTGGAAAAATTTCAAGATTAAATTGTAATTGCTCGTAAACCATCAGGGTGAGGTAAGTGGGAGGGGTATTGTTTGACACGCGTGATTTGTGGATTTGCCAGTCGCAATGAGTCACTGGTTGGGAGTGCATCGCAACGTTCGCGGTTGAACAATATTTAAATTGCGGTGATTAATTGGTTTGTGTGCGTCGCGCTTTTTGTACTCACTTTAATATTCAACAAGTAAGTGATGGGCTGAGCACGCAACTTATCTGGTGTTGGGTTAAAAAGTTCAGACAAGAAGCGACAATGGTTAACCAATCTCCTCCGGAACCATCAACGTCAGCAGCGACGCCAGAACATGTGGCTCAAGTTCAACATGAAATTATGCGCAATCTGCGTAAATCGATAAGGAAGATTGCAGACTGTACTGGAATAAAAAAATCAACAGTGCACGTTATTTTGATGAAGAAACTACAATTTCACTCATACAAACTGAAAATCGTGCATTTTATTTTTTGCACGATTTTCAGATTCAGATTTTGAGAAACTGCACGTTGCTGGAACGTTTTGGAACAGCACGAACGCTTGGAAACATATTGTTTACTGACGAAGCATATTTTCATATCAATGACTATGTTAATAAACAGAACATGAGATACTGGTGCCCCGACAACCCAAGGGAACGCCATCAAAAACGTTTACATTGTCCAAAAACGAAAGTGCGGTGTGCAATTTCTGCCTGAGAGATAATTTTTTTAACCAGCGCGAGATAGTCACCGCTGACGTGTATTGCTGTATGATCAATGAGTTTTTGGTACCGCAACTGCAGCTGTTTCCCGGGTTCAACAACAAAACACAATTTCAGCAAGATAGGGCCACTCCACACGGCGTGTTCACTACTACTGGGCAAAAATGAACTTCTTCGGCTGCTGACGGCATCAGGACCCCAGTCTCACGCCGGACTAGTGAGAGCGGGATTACAGCCCTAGCCCCTGTCCCCATACACAGCCGCACACTGATAATTTTCCAATAGATAGATATTAGGCGCACACCAGTAATTGTCAAATAGATGGATATTAGAAATTGCCAGTGCTGATAATTTTCAAATAGATTGATATTAGGAGTTGCCATATACCAGAAAATATCAAACAAATTGATACATACTAGAAATTTTCACCTCCATTGTTTATGCTAATTACCAGTGGTGTGCAGTGGGCTTAAACATAGGTTATGCTGTTACCGACGATGTTTACATAACTATACGTAAACCGGATGCGGTTGTCTCGGTTGCATATATATATAGTATGCGTTGGGTTTTTAAAGCAGAAGAGAACTCTCTTAGCCGCCCCAAACATATCAAAACTGAATAATATAAATGACATCCAGCCTATGAATACCCGGGGCGGCCTTGAAAAAGGCCTAATCATTTGCTGCTAAATACTAAAGAAAATTATTTGTATTCCAATTCAATTCGTCTCTGTTTTTTTCATAAATTCGCCGATAAGTTCATAAGTTTCCAATCTTTTTAATTCTAAAAGCAATTCTTTTTCAATAGCAATCATGGAAAGATCCTAAATTCGTGTCTGATTTTAAGTATTCCGTAAATAAGTATGAATTCATTTTAGTAACGAAAACGACCGTTCAGTTGACGCGCTGCTAGCAGGAATTGTGCTAATTAAAACGGCCAATTTAAGTAATTCTGGAAAAACTTCTTGTAAATTTTTTTCAAGGAATTATTCTAAAATTTCTAAAACATTTTTTTCTTGAAATTCTGATGAACTATATACAAATTTTAATTCATTCTTAAGGCGATCAAAATTGAAAAACTTTGAATAAAATGATTCTAATTTTGAAAACAATTGTATTGGAAATTCTATCTTAAATGTAGAAAATAATTAAGAATTCATTAATTCAAAAAGGTAAGTTCTTTTATTGCTCCATACCGCTCTCTCTATTTTTCACTTAAAATATTATCTACGATTTCTCTGAAAACGCGATTGAAATGTATTTTAACATCAGCGACATTTCTCTTTCTTTTCAGCTGTCAATGAAAGCACTTTAACATACATATCATCGACGGGAAGATCATTTAGAAAAGTTTCAAATTGCTGAATTTTTGATATGCAATATCCAATATCGGAAGTGGTTTTTTGAACTATCTTAAATAATATTACAGACTGAGCAAATATTTTTTCGAAAATTACTAAGAAAAACCTAAATTCAAAATCTCTTAATGAATTTAAAAATGTAGCAGATAAGTTGAATGTTTCTCCGTTCCAATCTTGGGGATTATCAATAATTTCTTCAAAGATGTTTATAAAATTTATTTGTAAATAACATGAACTGTATGCGAATGATACCCCCAGCATGTAATAATAACTCGCGGTAATTGTCGTTCACAAAATTGATTGTAGAATTCTGACCGCTTACTACTAGTTTGAAAATAGTTGCCTATAGATCTGATTGTATGAAAAAAAATTCTTGTCTCGGGTATTCTCTCACAAGATTTTGATAAGATCAAATTTAAAACATGCGCGCTATACCATATAAATATCGTGTGAGGACACTGCTCTCTAACCCTTCTTTGAACACCATTTTTAGCAGATGACATGACAGCGGCACCATCGTAAGTTTGTGCTATCAATTTCCTAGTACAATTAAAATCTTTTAATTTATTTAAAACGATTTTTGATAATGCCTCAGCTTTTCGATCTGCACTAACATCAATAAAACCTATGAACCTATCATTAAATTTGAATCCCATTAAAATATTTTAAAATGATACACAATTGCTCCGAGCCGCTGACATCTGGCGTTTTGTCTATTATTACAGCAACAAAATTGGCTTTATCTATTTCTAATCTATTTTTTCTCAAAACCAATAAACTAATGTTAGAAATAAGATCATTTTGAATCCTATTAAAAAATCCACTAAATATTGATAATGATTTAGTGTCACTCTACAAATGATTTTCTAACATCTTGTCATATTTAGCCAATAAATTCACGCATTCGATGAAATTACCATGATTCGCAGATTCATCAGATTCATTATTCCGTCGATAGGGTAATTCCTGAAATGCAAGAAAACAAGTTATATCAATTAGACATTGAAAAATATTACGGTTTCTATCTACTTTTTCATTATGATGAATAATTATATTTCTACTTTCATTAGATAAGGACATTTCTATACGCTGCTGGTCGGATCAAAAATTATGCAACGTAATAGCTGACTGATAATGACTGGGTTTGCTTGTAGAAATATCGTTCAAGTCATCATATCCAGATTTTCAAATATTACTTTTATTTGAAAATAATAAACACGGCCAACAAAGCATCTTATTCAAATAAACTGATCCTGTAATCCAAACAGTTTGATAAATACTCCACGATAAATGTCTTAAAAATATATTTCAAAGACGGTTTACTTATAATTAAATCGGGAATTGGATGACCAATATCAATTATACGTTTCTTTTCACTATAAGACAATCGAGAAAATGGTTCATCAATCAAAAATTTTATAATGTCATTATTGCTGAGCAATTCCATGTTTATTTGCCGCAGTGTTTTACAAAGATAATGGTCTAAAATAAATAAAATATATTTCTGTACGTACTGATGTATTAACTCAAATTATCAAAATATCAACTTGAATATGTATTACACTATCTCACACTCCACAGATGATTGAAAATAAAACTTGTCCGTTGAAATAAACTGTGGAAAAGAGTTTTGTCAGCGAAGCAAATATGTAACAGTGTTTTCACACGCAGTTTTCTGTACCCTTTCGAATTATGCACAAATTGTTTGAATAAAACGTCAATTTTGGCAGCCTTAAAGACGCCCAATAGGTTGAGTAAGAAAATATTTAATTTAGTAGGTTTCTCATTGAGATTGAATAAACAAGTTAGACGCGACCGACGCATGCGTTCTATAAAAATGTGGAGACGCATGGCAATTAAGTTGAATACGAACGAGTCACAATTTTTCATACCGTTGACGGCTAGACAAAAATATAGCCATGGGTTACGCTAATCCGGATAATAACGACTAAAATTTTATAGGGTCTTTTCATAGGATAAAAATTTATTTTTATTGTCCAGAATCTTTAGTAATGCACAGTTTTTTTGCTTGTATGCAGTGCACGCCCTTGCTAATTACTTATATTAATTTAGAGAGATATCCACTTGGATATTTTGCGCTAATTGCTCATACTAATATGGTATTTCTGAGATGTATCCCTGGCATATGTGAAAAAATATATATTTATAAAAATTAAAAAACCTTTGTACACAATTTTTTAGTAATTTCATTATAACAACAAACATGTGTTCTCCTAAAACAATATATATTTAAACATTTTTTACATAACTAACACATTAACAGATACCAGGGCTATATGGTAAGTACCCTGTTAGGGAAGGAAACGTAATTTAAATAAAAAAAAAATTTCAACATAGTCCCCTTTCAGTTTGATACCCTTAGTCCAGTGATACAAATTCCAACTATTTTAAGCCATTAAAAGAATATGATTTTCTGAATTCAGTAATATAGGCTTCTGTTTCGGCGATGACTTCCTCGTTTCATGTTTAGAAACAAATTGAACATCACATGGCGCCAAACCTGGAGAATAGAATGGATGAGGCAGCAATTCATAATGTAATTCAATTAGTTTTACTGTGGCTATTGCGGACTAGTGAGCTGGTGAAATGGTAATGGTGAAAGAGCACTTTTTTCTTTGCCAAATAGGGCCTTTTTTCATCAATTCAGCGTCAAATTGGCCCAATAAATCAGCATAGTACTGCTCCGTGATTATCCTTCCCTTCTCCAAATAGTCGGTGAAGATGATGCCTCGCGAATCTCCAAAAACAGTGGCCATGGCCTTGCGAACAAATACGACATGCCCATAGCTTTCTCATGAGCAATTTTTCATATAGGATATTTTGTACGCATTCAATTGAGATGTTTACAATGTCAGCAATCTCTCTGATCTTCACCCGGTAGTCTGCTAACACAATATCATAGATTTTGTTGACCATATCCTCTATAATCACCTCTTCGCTCGGCGCTCTTCATCATAAACGGATCTTTACCTACGCTTGAATTCATTAAACTAATATCTGATAGTAGTCATCGAAGGTGCATGGTCTTTATAAATGGCATGTAACTTTACTTTGATATCCTTACACATCTTCCCGGCCAAGAAAATTAATAGAATTGAATTACTGACCGATATTGATCTTTTTCCTTGGTTGCAAACAAACACAAATTTGCCCACTTTCAGCAGCTATCAAAACAAACTACATACTAGATAAATCTGTCTGAAATTTTAACAGGCATCGTTCGAAAAATTGTATATATGGATTTTGCATCAGTGGCACATCAGTTGTTAAACACGGGTACTTGTCATTCAGCCCTCGTATAATATTCAATGGCGCTACAAAAAAAGGTATTATGCAATATATATATTTACACAGTGTTTAGATTGACAAGAGTATCCCAGTTAGTTTGTCATCATGTACATATGTATTTATATCTCTTATAAATTAATAAAAATAAAACAAACCTTAGAAGTGTGCATTCAAGCGGAGAGTAAGTATGTTTCATGTACATGTCTAACATACTTCATTATTTTCAATCTATTTGTGTTTCATATTTTTGAATCATTTTTATCTTTTTTGGGCCAGTTTATATATATATATTATACATATATGTTTATAATACTACCTGATTTGGACAAATAAATAAAATATGCATTTTTTTAATATTAAAAATGGTAGTAATTGAGAAATCATTTCTTCTAGACTGTTCATTTTAATTAATAATGATAAACAATAATCTGCTCAAGAAAAATTCCCTTTTCATACAAGCATTTTATGTTATCCCATTGGAAAATTTATTTAGAAGTACCTAATATGTGCAATATTTATTTAAAAATGTATATTCCAAGGTATAATATATTTTTTAATAGAATTTATTCCTATTATCGTGATTTAATTATAATAGTATAATATTAGGTATTCTTCTGTCAGCAGTTTCCAACTTATTTTAATCCTGGAATCTTTTTCACTTTCTTAATAATAAATTTGAAACCCTGACCATTTTTACTGGTTATCAAATATAATTATAATCAAAAACCAAAAATTATTGATTGAAAATACAAAAAACAGCTTAATAATGGAATGCATATTGAATTTCAATTCTATATTGATTCTAAGATGCCACTGATTGTAAAACACACCTTAGTTTTAGTATCATTAATAGAAAAAATTCCTTTGTCCACAATGACATTTCAATGAGATATAGATCTCTGAGAATCGATAAAGGTATGTCAATGGATGCGTCATGCTAATTCAAGAGATACATTGATCACATTGCTGTACTTTGTAGAAAAATCTCATCTGCGGATATGGGCCATAAGAAAAAAAACTAAAATCTAACAAATATTTTTATTATATTATAATAAAATGAAAATTATGGAACCCCAAATTTTATCAGCGGAAACCTAGGGTTTGCTGATTGTGTGAATATTTCCTCTGGCGCTTGTAACATAACTGTAAAAATTAATCATTGCCTTCATAGAATAATTGTTATACAGATGGCCCAAAAAAAGTGAGAACATTTCGTAAAATGTGATATAATTACATCAAAATATTTTAACTATATCAACAATAGCTTAAATAGTTTCCTAATTTACTTACTTACCTATTTACCTATATTACGTTTTATTTCTACAATTTCCGGTCGCCATTTTTGATTATTAATTTTCTCATTGTTTATGTTTGGTTTTTTCAAATTGTCACCCAGAATGACAAAAATCACTGCAGAAGATCGTATTCTGATAAAAAAATTTCAAATTAAAGATGTTGGGGTGCTAGGAAAACGATCAGAGAATTTCAAAACAAAGCCTGGAGTATAGATAAACATTATTAATTTAATTTAAGCATAACTGGACGTTACAGCAGTATGGAACTCCATCTCACACAGCCAGAAATACAATCAACTTTCTTCATCGTGAGAATGTTAATTTCATCGAGCCAGGCATGTGGCCACCGAACAGCCCAGATTTAAACCCAGTAGATGGGGTGTTTTGATGATTTCTGATTAGTTCAATATTATGCAAATAAAATTACATTAAGAATTATAATTAATTATATTATGTTTTGAAATAACTCATGTGTTACGAGATGTTCTCACTTTTTTTGGGCCATCCTGTACATATTAAATAATTATACCCATATTTATTTATTATATAATGGTTTCCTTTTTTGATGATACTAGAGAACATGCTTTTTTGTTCAATTTCACAATAAAATGTTCACATTTTTGCACTGAGTTTGAATGCCTCAAGATGGTTAACCTTTTCGTCACTAAGTGGCCAGAACTTCCGTGTGGTCCGAAGTGGGGTATAGAAACACCCTAGATCATATTCATACAAACGATAATAAAAAGTTCATGACGGGCGATGTGGTCCCAACCGCCTCGCGGGACATCTCTTGTCCAAAGTCTGAATGCCGCGAGTTGCGATAAGCGATATAGTTGTCTCCCTCGTTCGCATCTATGGTATGGGACTACCCAGTGCATTAGTTAGAGTGGAACAAATAATAAGCATAATAACTTAAAGATAAGACTCAGGGGTATGGTATTGACATGCTCAGGTGTATGTATTGCGCGAAGATTACTGGACCAAAAACAATATTTTTAAATATTATACACTCAGAAATTTGAAAAACAAAACATTACAAAATTTTCATCACAATTTCCGTGAAGATTACAAAAAATAAGAATGAAATAAAGCGATCTATAGGGAATGTGAATACCCCGCTTCGGGAAGGTAAGGTTAAAAAATGACCAACAGAAATTTTAGAGAGAAATAAAAAACTTAATACAATTATAACTTATTATTTTATCTTCCAGCAAGCATTAAAATAATGTGTAAATCCTATTATTATTGCAATTTTTGTATTTATGTGATATATTTAGTAGTCACAGAATGTAATCGATGTACATATAAGGATTATAAATGCTTATTATTAAATGTATTATTTACTATGTTGTTTTTATTTTCTTTAATAGTCTATTCTACTTACTTACTATTAAGCCATTTTGCTGCAGGAGTAAGGAAAGGCACAAAATAAGTATTATAATACCCCTAAGTTTAGGAACTAGGATGCTTTAGTGGAATTTAGGTCAATAATCAAAATCTTGTTAGTGAAGTATAAAATACATATTCAATATATCCTTCAATCATTTGTGACCCTTTCTTACATCCATCTCGTTCGACCCGAATGTTGGTTTGTTTATTTTTCAATAAACAACAATAACTCGCGTGCGGAACTGAGGCGAAGCGGCTCTCGTCTGGTCCTATTAGAATAATAATGGGTGCAATTGACCCTCTGTAGCAGCGGCCGGTATTACTTACTGCGGTCCATTTCTCGAAAAGTTTAATCCACTTCTGAATGGATGATGAGATGACAGTTGAAATAGACAAACATTTGAATCAATTGCCCGATAATAAATAAAATAAAATTATAAATTTCCCTGGCGAGAGCTGAACCTCAGTCTTTCGCTTGTCAGGCGAGGATGTTAATCACTACATTGCCGAGGAATAAAATAATATAATAATAATAGGAAGAAAATAACAATTTACAAATATCTTAACCTCTTTATTAATACTGACTTCTTAAAAAGTTCAATGGGGTAACTATTTTTTAAAATAATATTATCTATTTGTATTGGATTTAACAAGTAATAAAATATATCAAAAATTTTAATCAATGCATTAAATTCTACCATAAAAAAATTTATTATATACTTGTATGACAATTTGACACCATACAGGGGAGCAGCTACGAATAGTAAAACTAAAAATATTCTAATATGTATATTCAAATAGTTTCTAAAGTATGACAACAGTATAAATAATACAGTACATCAAAATTTATAAAAAAACGACCTAATTTACCATAAATATTGTAATTTTAAGAATACATATTTTAAAAATAACAACGCATTGAATGTTTCATATTTTAAATTTGTTTTTATCGTTGCCGCAGTTGAAAATATCCACTCAGTAGCAGTTGACGTTGGCTTAACTGTTTAAAGTGTTTTAAATAGTAGGTCTAACGTTTCTGTCCTTTTTTTGAAATTGTCCAAATATTAAAAATCTTTTTTTAGATTATTTGAATAAACATTTGTTGTTGGGATAAAATGATGTTTCTTATTTCAGTCTGCAATTCGGACGTCGATGAAATCTTTGAACAAGCAACAGATATTTCTTCCACGTCCGAATCAGAATCCTGAGAATCGTTTAATATTCCATCCTAAGAAATGAGTACAAATACTATTCGAATAGCTGCACAAATATTTGATTATCGAATAGTAGGAAATTTGAATATTGAATATTCGGTTTGGAATCTCTATCACTGACACAGCATATGAGTAGTGCCGAGATCGATACTCGAAGCCTTAAAAAATGTTTGATTTTAAAACAAGTATTGATCTTGGTACTGGTATAGGTTAAAATAAAACAAAGAGTAAAAGTGAGGGTAAATAAATTTTCTAATTACTAATTAATTAATTGGGGGACTCACTGAGTAAATATAGGTCTATGTTATTAAGTCACGTAATAGGTTTGTCACATATCAAAGGAAGTAAATGTGGACTTGATATACACTGTAATAACAACACGTGGCTTACAGAGATGCAGTTCTATTTTGATAACCACTTGGCTTATGTTGGGCCATCAATTGATATACACTTATTTTATTATAAGGTGACCAAACTTACACCTTTTAAATCCTATACTACCAAATTATTAAAAAAATTTCTTAATGCAAATTTTTCTTTCATTCCTACTCCTTTTGTACGAAAAATAGTTGGTCACCTTATTTTTTGTCATATGAGAGAGGCGGCCTCTGGTTTGTGTTGCCTCTTCCTGACGTGTAATCAAACTTATGGGTGACGCTTGTCACTTGAGGAGAGGCAGGTGAATGACGTAAACACAAAAAATAACAACTATCTCATTTATCTGTATTTACTTCTACACATGTCATGAGCAGATGTATATCTTTATGCTAACTTAATTCTAAATTATTTCTATCTTATGTTAATTCGTGGAGTCTTTTTCCAAAAACCTGGTCTTTAGCCGGGCGAAGTGGTGTCGTCGGCGATTACTTCCGGGTTGATTTGGGTGGCTGCTTGACGACAGGCTAGGCGGCTGTTACCAGGCTGACTTGGCATCTGCCTTTCAGGCTAGTTCGACAACTAGCTGTTTCCAGACTGACTTGGCATCTGGCTTTCAGACTGGTTTGGCAACTGGCTGAGCTTCTCGTGACTGATCTCCAGATCTTCGGACTCGCTTGAATTCTGTTGGATTCTTCCAGGTTGCGGTCCGAATTGCTTCCGGCGGACTATTCTCGAGGGGCTCTGCCGGACTGTCTTCTAATTCTGGGATGAACTGCCTCCGAGGTTAGGTGACGGGCTCTCCTCGGACGATTATCCTGAAGGATTTTACCAAATTCTGAGACGAACTGCGTCCGAGGCTAGCAGATGGACTCTCTTTAGAGGACTATCCTGAAAGATTTTTCTGGACTCTCAAATTCTGTGGCAGACTGTCATGTAAAATAGCGTTCAATTCGTTTTAAATACTTGTGTATTCACCAGTTGGTCCCTCCTCCAGGACTGGCACTACTTTATTGGCTACTCTTTGATGGTTGTGAGCTCTGCCTCGACCCCGTCTCCATATTTCATTATAATATTCAGGGTTTTTTTAATGCGGGTATTATACAATTAATAGTATCGAATTTGATACGTTCGTTTCACAACTGATATTGGGGCATAACAAACTTGAACAAGAACTGTAATTTATTCAGTATTTTTGTTTCACTGTTGACATCACTGGTCTCTATGTTTGTTTTTATTATGGTAACATTTTGGAAACTGTCAAAAATCTGTCATAAATACGTGATAAATACTTAAACTAGAATGAATTAAAATATAAAAGGTCACTAAAGCAATAACATCAAAGTATACAGTGTACAAATCCTAAATATGAAGCAAATTCAGATATTTTGACATTTTGCAAGAATTTCCCTTTCATTGTATTTCATATCAATGAAAATGCTTTCGGAAATGGTTAAGTTTACCTCGCAACACAGAGCATTATATTGCTATCTTATAATGAGTGTTTGGATTTTTTTGATTATAGCAGGTATTGTCATTGGCATATAACCAATTGTACATTCTTCAATTATATTTTAGAATTGGTTATAAAATTGTCCGTCAACATACTTTACATTAATATTTCGAAAGACAGGATGCATTTCGCCAGCCTAGAAAATTATACTCGCTTTAAAGTTATTCTAAGGGTTTGTGTACTGATTTTTGTGAACAACATGGCATGGTGATGGAAATAATATATTACTTATTTGACATTCACATTCTGTATATATTTTTATTTTTAAGGTATGTATAAGTATATTGCAACGGAAGAAGGTGTAAGCTTGCCAAAACAATCAGCATTCAGAAGAGAAAATCGTCACCATATGAAAGGAGATTCAAAATTCAAGAAAATCACAAACAAGTATTGTAATTCAGCTGATCACATTAATCTTGGTTCTGAAGGTAACATGATATTTAATTTGATATAGGCAATATTTTTTTTCTATATTCTAATTATTCTAAATTCTTTATTATTAGTC
Source organism: Eubasilissa splendida (assembly GCA_031772225.1). Taxonomy (NCBI): domain Eukaryota; kingdom Metazoa; phylum Arthropoda; class Insecta; order Trichoptera; family Phryganeidae; genus Eubasilissa; species Eubasilissa splendida. Next base: position 20,828,835 of record CM062845.1, on the reverse strand, counting down.
ATTTTCTTGTACGCAAAAAGTAATTGACATTTTATTAGAAGCCATAGCTTTCATGTACTATGCTTTCTCCTTCGGACAACGAATTTTAAATGTTTAATTAATAGCGCTCAAAAATATGTATTTAAATAAATAGCTTTACAAATTACCATAGCCGAAACTCATATATATATAACTCATAACATATATAAATTTATTTCAACATTTCATTTAATATTGGTAATAATCTAACTTAATAATATCACAAAATATGCAAACTCGCTCACTTGACAGATAATAAATTGATGAACACTTATAACTTATCTATGCAAACCGAAATATGAAATGACGTTGGGATATACCATGAAAACAAAACGTTTAATCTGTTCGCAAATCAAATATGTAGAAGACGTTATTGCACGCAGTTTTCAATAAGGATTAATACCTTTCGAAGACAAAAAAATTAAGCACAAATTGTTTGAAAAATGCATAAAATTAGCAGACATAAAGATGCCAACAAAACATTAACATGGATTCAAGTAAAAAATATTTAGTTCAATTGAACAAACAAATTAGATGCATTCGTACTAGCAAATTGCCCAGCATTCCCGTAACGTTGTACACAAGTGATTCGCAATTTTTCTAAATAACCCACGGCTATAACCCCAAATCTAGCTGTGGGTTACAGTAATCTGGGTAATAACGACTAGAATTTTATAGGGTCTTTTTATAAGTAAAGGATTATTAATTTATTTTTATTTCCCCGAGTTTTAAGTAATGCACAGCTTTTCTGCTTGTATGCAGTGCATGACCCTAAATACTAGATAGGTTGGTAGGCACCTATCTACTTTTAATGTATTAATAAATGTCAAAACCTGTGAAAAAAATGTAATTAATTAATGTGAATTTTACTTTTATTAACTTTTGACTAATTGCTATAAACATTACATCAAAATACATTTTATTGATTATTATTACTTTAATTTCTTTTTGAAGCCCAATTTTTCCGTTTGATCATTTCTAGACTAATTTTTATTCTAATTTTTTTCCAAAACTTTCATTTTATTTTTGGTATGACTTTTTGATATAATACATTCTGTCCATAAATTAATGATTACCTCGGCATTTGGAATTGATAATAATAAAAGTATATTTTATAAATGCAACTTTAAATTAGTCAAAAAATAATTTTCTGGTCTTGGAAATGAAAAAACTCATATTGGTGCATCTATTGTGAAGTTCAAAAGTACCCATTACCGTAATGTTAAATTCTTTCATCACCTTACCTGGCTATTGTTAATTAAAATTATAAATAAATAATTGAATAAATCTTATTTGAGTGGCTGATGAAAATGCCACTTTTTATTAAAATCTTTATTACTGTAAAACTAGAAGTAAACTTATTACTTTTTTCCTGAGTAAGTTATTAAGTAACAATCATCTTTGTGCTAATTAGAAAAATATCTAAATTGATAGTGTTGTCTTCTCAGAGCAGACTTGCGAGTAGTTGATCATTGTCTTTATTTTAGGTTCTTACCTCCGATAAATATTATAACTATGAAAAATAGATGTGTTTCTTTGGAATTATGTCGTAAATTGCGATCCAAAAATATTATAAAAACTATCAATGATACATAATTTCTGCTAATTTATATATTTTCATAAATAATAATAAAAATATATAGATACAGTAAAATCCCGTTTGTTCGAAATTGTGGTCCCTCTGGAAAGTTTTCATACTAAATTATACTTATAAATCGAATATCGTTATTCAAAGCTATTTTTGGACCCCATCAGATGAATTTGTCAATTTATTTTTCACAAAATTTGATTTTTTTTGTCAAATGTCTGTAATCTGGAAAATACGCATTACAAATTAATAAGAAAAGGTTGGCAGCTGACTGACGAGTGTACGCACATGTGCACTATACGATGTGCCTGTCAAAGCCCATCCAAATGGGTAGTACCCGTTCCTATACCGATTTACGATGCACAAGGTTCACACTGTTTGTTTTCTCACTCATTTTCAGTATACTAAAAAAAGATGACAAATATATCTTGCGCGTCCTCGATTTTTAAATCTTTATCTTACTTACCGCGACGCATTAACTTAGCTTGCATTTTTTTTTCTCGCTCGTTTTCTTTACATTAGAAAAATATAGCAAATATTATCTTTACGTCTCTTACGGGTAATGTAATTTTCCCAGTCTGCGAATGTCAATCTTCTGTTCCGTATTATTACTTATTGTTGTTTATATAGCGTTTTTTATTTTCATTACTGTAAGTCGCTATTCAAACTTTTTTCTTGATTTGAATAAACGGGATTTTACTGTACATATTTGTTGTATAGTTGATAGTTTCTATACATATAATATCTTTGTGTTTGTTCTGTGCATATATTACGTTGTAAGTTTACACATTTTTCTGTTTAAATAATTCCATTTATTATTTGTGACAGTAATGTAACAGAAATATTTTTGTATATGTAATATATTTGCCCACTAGTACCTTATTTTTATAAAATAAACATTTTAATTAGGCTAATATGTATATGTATAACTAGTTTTTCAATACACTGTCTAATCTATATAAATTATTGAATGTGTTCTTATTAAATAATTATTTTCCTGCTAATGAATTTGAAAATGTGTGTGGATTTTATGTTATTTAAAGATTCATTTTTTTCTGATAGATAAATTGTTTTATGTTTATTTATTAATATTCCTTAGGATTGGCGGATGAATCGTGGGCTCTTCAAGGAGTAATGGTAGTAATACGTCATGGAGACAGAGGTCCACTGACTCACGTTAAAGGAATAGAAAGTGTTGACTGTAATGTACCATATCCGTCCCAATTACTTCATAGGTAATTACTAATTACATATAATTCTTCATCATCTCCAATTTTTATAAACTTATATTGTATTATCATGGTGATAATGGCCATTCATATTTGCCAGTTACTATTATTACTACTATAATGGACGCTCAACGCCCAACGTTGGAGTTCATAGTATAAATAGATTATTTTAGTAACACCACAAAAATAAATTATTATAACAAAATAAATAAGAAATCCGAATTCAGCATCTTTTGATTCTGTTGATTTTCTTCATATGAACACAATAAATTTCCTGTCTGAAAACAGACATATTTGTCGAATAAGTATGTATAATTTACAAACAATTTGTACTGATTATTATTCTCATTAGATTTTTAATTATTCTGGTGAAATCTTTACAGGTACCAGGAATACATAACTAATATGACTGCCTTGGGCAAGGCACCGTGGTCTCAATCACCCGGTCCATTTCACAACCTTCCTCTTTTACCTGGCGTGCCTGCGGGGGCATGTCGTTTGGGTCAGCTCACTCCCCGGGGGCTTCTGCAACTCCTGACCACCGGACACCTCCTCGGTCAGGCTTACACTAACAGACTTGGCTGGGACTTCTATGGGAACAAGTCAGACTACAGAGGTTATAATCTTATTATTTGGGTTCTCACTTTTAGTTTTTAAATAAACACCCTGATGAAATTTAAAGCGTTAAAGAATATCAACATCTATTGATGTAATTTCTCTGATAAATATCATGAAGAAATTCATTGTACATATTATCGCGTCATGTTTAGTACAGTCATACCTCGTTATTTGAAGCTTCAATCAATCGACGCTCTCATATTCTGTCATACCCCGTTATTCGACTTCGACAATTCAATCAACCGACGTCAACATCGATAATCTACACGATGTGTGCGCACACTAATTTTGAGGTTATGCACTCAGTTTGCGTTAAATACACTTATACATATTGAGTTAATTTCGACCCTAATATGGCCCGCAACGCTAAAGTAGCAAAAAGGCCTAGAATTGTGTTAATCGTGCCTAGAATATTATTATTATTGTTAAGCTATTAAGCCTTACACATTCCATTATAAATAAATACATTTGATTTAATAGACTTATTTTTTTAAATTTTCGACTATTGAATAAATTATATTTGTTTGTTAATCAACAGTTTGTTTATCGATCATATTTGGTGAAACCAATTAGCATCGATTAACGGGGTATGACTATTATACGGTTTGCCGTAAAAAAAAATTCAGATTACTCAATTTTGAAATTTAATGTGGAATCTCGTCTTAAAAGTGTATGTCCATTAATATTTTAAGGCGCCACTAATATAATAATTCAAATTTTCACGTTTTTTACGAAATTGTGGGTTTTTATTATTCATTTAAATCTGAAGTTATATATGTATTAGATTTGACTTTTTTTTAAACTATAACTTAGATAGGACCCATACACTCATTTTATATTAGTAAACTGAATGTTATTTGCCATAATTAAGACAATAGAAGCATTATAAGAAAGACCGCGACCATTAGATCCATTTTCCGCAAGCTACAAAATTATCGTAATATGGTAAATTATTACATAAACAAAATATATTTTCTTATAATTTTGAAGCAAAGTTACAGAGACAAATCTCAATTGAGACAAATTAACAAAATGTTAAAAATGAGTAGTGTTAAAAACCATTCAATTTGCAGGACATATTACCAATTTTCGATGTTTTTAAAATACTTTATTTTAGTGAAAACATACGTTTTTAAATAATATATTCTATTTACTCATATGCTTTAAAGCTTCCACTACTATTTAAGACTAAGGTTTATATCAAAAACACAATAATCCGTTTTTAAATGATATATTTTAAATTTTATAAAAGACGATAATTTTAATTGTTCAACGAACTTCAATACGCTGTTCTATCCGGCCATGACGAACGTCGAATCCGGGCTGTAATTATTTTCGTTAAAAAATGCCGAAAATATATGTTTTCACGCATATTTTATCCACAATATGAATTAATATTGAACTTATTCACAATATTAGTAGCAAATTTCATAAATTAGATGTTCTTTTTACTGATTTTAAGGGAAAACAACGTTATTTTTATTGTGATAAATCTTTACGTTACGTTATACAGTAAATATAAATTATACACTTCAGAGATAGACTTGTTATTCAGAAGAAGCTGTGATGGAAGAGCGCTCTTTCCCCAGAAACGGCCCCTTATAAGGTTCGTCCCCCACCACTCATCTACTCACTTTCATGACCCACACACACACACATACATTAAAGTGATAGTTCTCACATTTATGTAAGTCGCAATTAAATATTTTGTTTATACATATATAACACTGTTGTATTTTAAACACTGTTTGTTTCATAAATACTAGTATGTAATTATGAAACAGACATATCACCAAAACGGCAACGGGGCATTTTAAATCGATAATATTAAACAAAATAACAAATAGAAGTTATCATAAAATTTTTTAATTTAGAACATTGATTTAAGCGACCATTTAAATACATGTATGTAGGTATATTGTCTGATTTCAAAACATATTCTTATATGTATATGAATTAGGTACTTTAATAAATTATTTAATTTTTGATGAATTAATTCAAATGACTACACTCATTCCATAAGATTAATATGAAAAACTTGGATAAGGCATGATAAGGCTCTTGACACGAGTTATTTTTGACACTTGTATCGAATGCGAGAATTTTATTGTCGTCTTTTTCTATTCAAACCTTCCTCTCTCGCATGATTTATGTAACAAATAATGTCATTAATTATTTCTCTGATAAGAACTTAATTATTAATCGCATCTTGAAAGCATATGTAATTCGTGTAGAATTTCACGAATTTCAAACTGGAAAAATGAAAGCTTGCCCTTCACTTTTCTATCATTGTTGATTTTTCAGATGTAAGTTCTTCAAATGCCGCACCCAAATCTACTGGAAATACAAAATCAAACAAGAACCAAGATGTTACAAAAAATGCACCAAATAATCCTCTTAATCAGCCTGTAAAAACCATCACAAATGACGATTCAAAAAGTTTTGTTCAAAGTGGAAGACCTGCTGATGGTAATAAAAAAATTTGTGTACATTTTTATTTAAACTGGTGATTTCAGTTTTTTTTAATTAGAGCCCCTGACCAGTCTGGGGTATTGAATCACTGACTTTGTACTACTCTTGAGGAAAGTGAAAATAATGTTATATTTTCATATGCACATTCATATACAAGGGCCGTGTTATAAGTACCCGTATTTAACGACTGATGACACCATTGATGCAAAATCTGTATACCAATATTTAATGCCACTTTTCGAACGATTCCTGTCAAAATTTCAAGCAGATTTATAGAATAGTTTTATTTTCATAGCTGTTGAAAGTGGACAAGTTTGTGTTTGTTTGCAAAAAGTGCAATATTGGTTAGTGAATTGATTTCTTTTGCATCAGCAAAATCCATAATATCGTGTTACTAGACCACCGGGTGAAGATCGGAGAGATTGCTGACATTGTAAACATCTCGATTGAATATGTACAAAATATCCTACACGAAAAATTGGGCATGAGAAAGCTATTGGCGAGATGGGTGCCGTATTTGCTTGCAAGGTCATGGCTACCGTTTTGTGGGATTCGCGAGGCATTATCTTCACTGACTATTTGGAGAAGGCAAGGACAATCATGGGGAAATACTATGCAGATTTTTTGGGCGGATTCGACACTGAATTGATGAGAAAACGGCCTCATTTGGCAATGAAACACAATGCACCAGCTCACTTGTCTTCAATCACCCTTTTCTCCAGATTTGGCCTTATGCGATTTATTTTTGTTTCCAAACATGAAAAAATGGCTTGGCGGAAAGCGGGAAACAGAGGCCTATTTTATCGAGTTCGACAAATTATATTTTTTGGATGTCTTAAAAATTGCTGAACTAAGTGCAAACAAAAACAAAAATTAAATCTGATTCCTTCCCTAAAGCATGGGTACTTATCGTGCAGCCCTCATATATTTAAAAAAGTAAAATATTTCCTCATACTTTATGAATTACAAACAGTTTTCCTCATTAGAAATGACACTTCATGACCTCTTCATCAATTTTGATTTGGACTTTGGGAGTTTTATTTTTTATTTTTTATTAAAAGCTATAATCAGATATAATACATTTTATATGAAAATAATCAGATAATTATATATACTAATTTAATGTAGTAATTAGTATTCAAAACATCACAGACCTATGTTCTGAATAATTACAACTTCACAATAAGAATGTGTTCCCTTAATAATTATATATATATATTTTTTTACATTATTTTCTTCCCTATGAGAGTCGGAGACTCGTGTATAGAGAAGGAGTATAGTATAGATTAAAAAAATTATATGTTTGTTAGTCTGTATACATATTTTTTGATTTCAGATACAAATACATATATAATAGTCTGTAATTTTTCTGATTGTAATGGGGAGATTATTAAATAAATAAATAAAGTGGTTTTGGGTTGCAGTATATGTATTTAAGTTTTGGAATAACAATTTTGTCTCTTAATCTTGTAGATCGGAAATCGCTTCTAATATTAAATTTATTTTTAATTAAAAATATTTGGATTATTGAATTTTTATTTTTGGTACTTTTTTTTTTTTAAATTGGCGTTTCACCCCTATGGAGTGTTCTTGCCATTACCGAGTAATTTTATTTAATGTGAAGTTTCTTTTGGATACATTTAATTTTTACAGGTTTATTTCATTGGCGTTTAGGAACCTTGTTAATATTTTAAAAATGGTTTGATTGTTAGATGATAACAAAGTTGGGATGTTAATGGGGAATGGAATTTTGTTGTTAGAAAGATCTTGGATTAAATTTGGATACTGGTCATTGATAGGGCGTCCTAAAAAAACATGATTTAAATTTTCCTCTTCTAGTTGACATTCACACAATTTTATTTTAAACAAGTGAGAATTCAACAACAATGGCCGATCCTTATACGGCAGATCAAGGATGTTTCAAACTTATTTAATTTTGTTTTGGAAAACCAGGGCCTAGTAGGAATCTCTGGCTGAATTTCCGCAAACCATTTACCTTTTAGAAGTTTAGAAGTCTCCCACTGATCTCTCCAAATGCAGATAATTTTTTCTTTGAGAATTGGAAGTATATCAGATATTGTCACATGATTATGTAAAGGGACGCCAGAAGTAGAGGCTTCCTTTGCTAAGGCATCGGCTTTTTCGTTTCCCGGAATTCCACAATGACTGGGAATCCAAGCTAAAGTCTTTTTGTTTCATACTAAGCATTAATTCTCGTATTTGGATACACTGCTCGTCTTCGGCGTATGAAAAGGGACACGATTTTAATTTTTGTAGGACGCTAAGAGAATCTGACAGAATCAGGCTTTTATTGCAAATGGGTAGATTTTTCATAATATATTTTAATGTCTCGAGGATTGCAATGGCCTCAGCAGTAAATATTAAAGTTTCTTTTGGTAATCGATATTTCTGTGCCAGGTTTTCTGAATCACTGAAACACTTTCTGTTGCTGCCCCGGTGACTAGTTAAATCTATTTTGGAGCCATCTGTAAAGAAAAGTTGCCAGCCCAGCCACTTTGATCTGATAATATTGATGAAGTCTCTTTTGGCGTGGGGGTTATTCTGGTTTTCGAATGATAGTAGTATTTTGGGGGTGAATGTATGGGTTTGGAAATGAGTGTCATATAGGGGAAGAAGGTTTTGTCTTAAAATTTTGTTAGAATACGTCTGAAAACTCTTGAAACTATTGGTCAACAGTGGTGGACTTTTATTTTTCCAATATGAACTAATTCTCAGTTGTTCTGTAAGAATTACAATTTTTGGTATTAGAGGATGATATTTTTGACGCATACATTTGGAAAGGAATTTGCCAGACATAAACTGTCTTCTCAATTGAAGTGGAGGATCTACTGTTTCTACCTGTAGAGCATTAATTGGGGAAGATCGCATTGCTCCAATTGTTAACCTAAGACTTTGCAACTGGATACGATCTAGCCTTTGTAGATTTTTTTTGAAGTTGGTTCCATAATGAAAGATGCATAATCTAGATGACTACGAACATATGCGTGATAAAATAATTTTTGGGTGTATGGATGGCAGCCCCACCACACGCGAGATACTGCTCTCATAGTATTGAGACTTGCTTGACATCTATTAACAATTTGGTTTATATGAGCGTTCCAGGTAAGTTTGGAGTCTAAAATAACTCCCAAGAATCTAATTTGGGATTTAGCGAGGAGGGTTTGATCAAGGCAAGTTATATGTACAGCGGGGACTTTTAGTTTTCTGGTAAAGATGATTACACTGCTTTTTTTCGCAGACAATTCCAATCCATGTCCCATAAGCCAATCAACCAGATTGTTCACGCTATCTTTGAGAATTTTTTCTAACTGATTTAAAACTGGACCCGAAACGTAGATAAAAAAGTCATCAGCATACTGCAGGATTAGAGAAAGAGGATGAATAAGGTAAGCTATGTCGAGAGTGTATATGTTAAATAGGATAGGAGATAACACAGACCTTTGTGGTAGGCCTCTGGTGACAGTTCTGAATACTGGAGATGATCCTTTCACTTCTACCACTATTAACCTTTGGAGAAAGAGATTGACGATAAAACAAGTTAATTTAGGGGGAATTCCTATACCTAGGAGTTTTTGTTCCAGAATACTGATGTTGACGTTATCATATGCTCCACTGATATCGATGCACGCTCCAATGAGATATTTCCCTCTGGAATGAGCGATCTGGATATCTGTAGTCAATATTGATATGCTCTCAATTGTGTTTTTCTTCTTTCTGAACCCGAATTGTGTGTTTGGGAGGATTTTTTTGTTTTCTACATACCAGTCCAGTCTTCTTTTTATCATGTGTTCAGTAATTTTAAGTAAAGTAGATGATAAGGCGATCGGTCTGTACGAGAGTCCTGAATTGGGATCTTTTTTTGGTTTTAAAATGGGGGCGATTATTTGAGATTTCCAAGATTGAGGGATGTTGTTGCCAGTTTCATATATAATATTTATCATCTGGAGAAAGTATGAGAGAGTTTCATTACAAAAGTTTTTTAGGGAAGAGTAGAGAATGCCGTCGATTCCTGAGGCTGAGTCTGTTACTTGATTTAAAACTGATTTTAACTCATCCATGGAGATATGTGAACCTATCCAGCTAGTCTCACTAAATAGATATTTGTGGGATGTTTCATTAAAGTTGGGCACATATGGCAGTGCCAATTTGTTCATAAATTCGTTAATCCATTCTGACGAAGATGGTGGAATTTTTGGGGGGATGTGTGAGTTTCTAAATTTTCTTATTGTTTCCCATACTTTTGCTACAGGGATTTCTGGAGAAAGGGATGAACAAAAAAATTTCCAACCATCCCGTTTCTTTTTTTTAAGGATCCGTTTGGTTACCGCCTGAGCATTTTTGAATTTCAGATCATTTTCAAGAGTCATGTTTTTAGTGTATGCTTTTGCGAAGATTTTTCTTTCTTTTGTTTTATTTATCTTTTTCACAGGAATATATAATTTTGCTGAATTGAATGCAGGATATAAATAAATCATAACAAGAATTTATATTTTCATGGTTTGGGGATGGTAAACTAATAATTTTATTATAAATAGTTTCGGAGAATTATTCCCATTTTACATTAGATGTCTGATATTTTAAACGGGTAAACCATTTTTGATGGTTTGCGAATTTCTGATTTCGTGGTAAGGTGATTTGAGGTCTGGGAGAAAATCGAATGTAAATGGGATAATGATCGCTACCATGAGGGTCATCTACCGTCGTCCAGACTAAGCTGGGTGCTAACGCTGCATTACACATTGAAAGATCTACCGCACTGGGATGGCGGTTTGAGATGTGGAGACGAGTAGGGGATCCGTCATTCAGAATATTCATCAACCGAATTTGACCGAATTCATCAAGCAAATCAATATCTCTGCCAGATCTATCGTAAGAGTCAAAACCCCAAATACTATGGTGGGAGTTGAAATCGCCCAAAATGAGTAACGGATTTTGGAGGCGAGAAAACATTGTTCGAAGTAATGATTTTGAGGGACAATTAGATGGAGAAATGTATAAGGAAAGGATTGTGATACCATCAACCCTAGCGGCAACCACTTTGAATGGACAACCGGAGGGTTTAACGTTCACTGGTGTAAAGGGGATGGAATTTTTGATGAGAAGGACGGAACTGCCTTTGCCATCTTGTCGGTCATCTCGGAGGTAGTGGTGTACCCGGACCCTAAAATGGGAACCTGGACTCAGCCATATCTCCGAAATTGCTGCCACTGATATTTGATTGGAATTTAACTTTAAAGAGCGACAATATTGTGGCTATTTGATTTGATACTACGGCTATTCCACTGAAGAATTCTCTCCACAGATGGAGCCATTGGGAAGAAGGGAGTACAGTGATGAAATAAGAGTAGCAGTGTTGGACGGTAAGGAGTTATTACTTAAAATGATGGATATGAGGAGCATAACAAGAGTTTGGATGAAAGAAGAGTTGTCAGAGAGTAATGATTTTGAAAGATTATTTAATAGTGGGTTCGAGGAACTCGAGGGAGTAGATACATGAGTGGAGTTTAAGCAATAGCCATTAGGGGCTCCTGATGGATTATTTCCATTAGGATAGATGTGATGAGAATTGTGAAGTTGCTGGTCATAGCCAGATAAAATTTTTGCTTGGATTTTGGTGTTTTCATACAAAATTGACAGTTGGTGCATACTTTTGTATTGCCAGATTTATTTTATACCAGAGATAAGCGATTTATATGAAAATGACTGAATATTGACGTCAAAGTGCTGATATTTTTACAGTTATCGAATTTTCAAAAACTTTTTTGATTTTATTTTTATAAAATGGCAGAGGGTGACTTTTTCGTTAGTGGAGTTATTGCCGATTTTTTATACATTCCCGATATACTTGTTACTACCGTAGAGTCCGATGATGAGTTGGATGTTGAGAATGACTCAATATGTTAGAAAGTATCTGGAACATTTCAATTTGAGTAAATTGTCAGTTAGATTTTGATGTACGTTCTAGATATTTCTCGTTTTTGTTGCTAAGTAATTCAAGTGAATAAGATACTATTTTTTAGTTTTTAATTAAAATTAAAATACAAGGATTTTACTATAAATACAGCGAGTGCTCCGTTAGGCAGCATACCGTTAATGCTAACTAAGCGCGATGTGTACGTAGTTGTAATGTGAAGTGCTAATATTTTTTCATTTTATGCATCACATTAAACACATTAATATTAATAAAATTTGATGTCATCCTTCCAAAAAGCAAACATAAAATAAATAATATTTTCCTAAATGTTATGTATGGCCTGACAACACTATAAACATTTATTTTTTCCTTTTTTTTCAATTTCAAAACTGTACAAAATCGCGATCGATGGACGCTTATGATGAAATAGTAGCTACGATTTTTTTTTTAGTTATACCAACGTTTTCATGATTTTTTTGTAATAATAAAATTCGGAAAAAGCTAGCTTGTGAATTTTGTATTTTAAGAATTTTGGCGCCAATATGGTGGTATGATGCTGTTTCGCCTAGGATCTTTTTGGGCAACTAACAGGTTAAAATATTCTTCTTTTGTTTTTCTGATGAGATATAGTAAATTGTTTCTGTATGTTGTTCCAATATGTTTGGTATATGGATATTTCTTTGTTTGTAAAAATATTTGTTGTTTTTTTCTAATGGATATTACCAGACCATGTGTAATCTATGGTTTTATTTTACGGTATTTTGAGGCCTGTTCTTTGCAAATTTCTGTTAGTGAATCATTTATAAGTTTTGTAAGTGTTTTTTCGAAATTTGTTGAACTTAAGCAGTGCATTTTGCACTGACTTGGACTTAGAGACTTATCTTTCTATGACGCTTGTTCTATTTTCTTTTTAACTTTTCCCTAATTTCTCTGCGTTTCCATCTCTTAATCTCACCAATTTAGTAAATACATAGGAATGTAAATATTATCACCAGAATAATCTTGTAGTTTCCATTTAAAGCATCATATAATTAATTAATATCATGAACTTTGGCAATACGATTAATTTGACTTATTTCATTTGTTAAGGTGACATAGTTGTGCACAGCACTCGTTACCGTCGCGCCCTTCAGTCTGCTCTCGCCTTATTGTGGGGTGCCCTCGGAGAGGCGGGAGGCGCGGGAGGAGGTGTCGGAGGTGCCTCCGCCAGAGAGAGCCCCAGCCTCACTTTCTGCTCCGAGGACTGCGCCTGCCCCGCTGCTGAATTCTACGCAAGGTATACTTTCCTTTTTGCTAAAACTTTTTTATTCGGAGATTATTAAGCAAACTATAGCTAATATTTATAATTTCTGTTTTATTAAAATATTAATTGTTCCATTTAAAAATAAAAATATTGAACTGTACACAAAAACAAAATTAAATATTTCAATGTCATTTATTTGTGTGTAAAATATACAAGAAAACCTCGTTTAGCGCGATTAATTCAGCCTATAAAAACCTCGCGCTATATTTAATCGCGTAAATTGAATACAATAGGATTAATTCTGATTAATCTGTCATGATGGAAAAAAATACACTAAAATTAAAACGTATAAGTTATATTAGAGGATAAAGTATCCAAGAATTAAAAACAATCCATGAATTTTTATTTACTGAATGAATTTAATATATAAATATATGAATAAACTACTTTTTTGTAAAATATTGCAGCAATGATGTTTGAATAGCTTCCGTAGCTGGCGATTGCTTTCAGCGCTTCTTTCCAATCATTGGTGATTCAATCGTTACCTAGTTGATGTTATTCTAAAACTATTTTTTAATAATTGAAAATCTGTGTTACAAAAAATGCTATAAGTATACTGAGAATCATTTAATATTTAAGTACACTTACATAAGTACAATACACTTGTGCAGTTTTTTCATCCATATGTTCAGTTTTACAAGCCAAACAGTTATCCAGTATCGTGGGTGTACTGTACTTACCCTATGATTGAGATTTCTCCATTGTAATAGATGCATGAACACCAGTTAACACGTACAATACATAGGTGAGCCCAAATTAAAACTCACATTTTTACTTGCAGGAAGGTATCTCAAGAATCCAAGAAACGTTTGGTGATCCATCCGGCCATTGGTGAGCTGGTAACCCATCTTTCCAACATTGTCTTTCAGGCTCCATCGCAGTCTTCTAAAGATCCGCATATTTTGGAAGATGCATTACTCGCTTACTTATGCCACACAGCAGCATTACCATGTTTGGAAAAACCTGTAGAGGATTCTGTAAAAAATATGAAGGAATCTCCTGTAAATTACAAAACTGCAGATGGAAGGGTAAGAGGACTTCTCGATATTAACGAGTCTGTATCGGGCAGCACGAAACCCCTTGATAATTCTGTATCGAGGTCGCTTTTACAAATATTTTCCCTAAATAATTTTCAAAGTTCTCTACAGGACCGCGGATTCATAAGAAAAATTCGAGATATTCGAATTCAAGGCGATTCTCGTCGGAAATCCCCTCTACTTGATTTTGATAGTCAAATGGAAAAGGAAAAGATTGGTTACTATCAGCAAAAGTTGATGGAAAACGCTGACATCAATTACGAAGATGTCATAGTCATTAAGAGAAACATGGATGGAGATTTCAATTTTAACGGTGACAATCTGAACAATCCTGAAGCTGAAGATGATGACTCAGAAGACTACGATGATAAGGATGAGGCTGAAAAGGACTCTTTAAAGAAATCTAGTTCTGATGTGGAGAAATTGTGTGTTAAAAAGGAACAAGTGACGAGTCTTTTTGCATATACAGATTGGGAAACGAAGCAGTACGCCAAAAGTACTAACTTAAAAAAAACTTCTCTGCTTCGTGCTTTCGGAATGATTCGCCACATTGTGAAATATATTCTTAAAATAATATCAGAAGGGAAACCAAAATTTGTGCTTTTCTCGGGTCACGATAAAACCATCCAATTTTTAAGCCTCGCTCTCGGTTTGGCTGATGATAGCTTTCTCAACATTCACTACGCTTCGAGAATGGTGATTGAGATATACAAAAATGAAGATAAAGAATATATGAAAAATAAGAAGAGTTCTAATGGTAGAATGGATGGTCGCAAGTCTAAGGTAGTGGCGCCGTTAGACTTCTTTCTCAGGGTTGTGATGAACGGTCAGGACGTGACGCGACAGCTCAGTTTCTGTCGAGGAAACAGAAGTATTTTAGCAGATAACCTTATGAAGGTAAACGGTCGCTCAGGAAGCGGGAAGAACAAATCGTATCTTTGTAGGATTGAAAATATTATTAGGTTCACGCATGAGGATTATTTCAGTATTTTCAATGCATCTAATTTTAAAGATGCGTGTACAATTAGAACATTTTAGTTTAATCATTTATTGTGATACTCTTGAAGAAATTTATCTCATCTGTCTGTTGTCATCAATCAGGATTTAATCCCATAAGGCTTTGATGTATGAATTATAACAATATTTATTTATTTAATTCAATTTTGAGAATTTCAACGACCATGTAAAATCGAATATGAAATTTATCATATTATTTTTTTTTTTAAATTATGTGTTTCTCTGTATTTGAATTAATTACACAGGTAGGGACTCTGCGTTACATTTCCCCAAGCTGAATTTAAAAATGGAAGTTACTTTTCCCATCCAGGATAACAAAATAATATTTTTTTTTACCACTTTCAATTTTACAAAAGATTGACAGTAAAGGTATTAATCAGATATTTGAAACATTCACCATTTTTGCCTTGACCTTAGACAAATTGCTAATTTTATGTGGAGGCGTGGTAAAATATTTTTATGTTAATACTAAATAGTATTTTCGATCCTTAGTTTTTTTCTTCTAAGTCATTGCTTTTTAATTCATCACTGGTTGCGAGTGCTCTGCTGTCCCATTTGCACGTGAGATGTGACATTTTCGCAAAACCTTTTTTTTTATTGAGTAGAAAGTCAAAATTTTTATTTATTTAAAGATTCTTTTAAATGAACATAATGAGCAATTAGTAAAGTGTTTGATGTGAATCTTTAAATCTTTTGGTCTCAATCTCATAATTTGCTCATGAAGCTCACATCTCACACAAAAATGTTTTTATGGTGAACTTTTGTGGTTCACTTACAGTTTCAGGTGTGTAGTATATGTTGTCACATTCATTCTTATTTAATTCTAAGAAAAAAATTCTAGCAACTGATGGTTAAGGAATAAATTTAGGTGAGGATAATGAACAAGGTCAGGTTTAATCACATGTGGATAGGCATAAGATTACATTCCTATTTTTGTGAGGTCACCTTGGTAAATAGGGATAAGATTTCATTCCTATTTTTGTGAGGTCACCTTGATAGATGAGCATAAGATTTGATTTCTGTATTTGTGATATAGTCTTGGTAAAGCAACAGTAGTCATTTTCCACATGATCTTTTGGTTCACTCTATACCTTTGAAATAGAAAATAGATCTAAACGCTTTTACTGCGTCTATTTCTTTAATTGTTCAACATGTCTGAGTTCAACATTCGGATGCTTGATGACATGAATTTTTAAATAAAAATATATATGTAAACAATTTAATGTTGTATATGACCCAAATTTGAAATAACAGATTTCACATCACTCATTATACTAACACAAACTTTTTTCAAATCTAAAATATTCTCCATTTTAACGTTTAAATATAATAAAATATAGTGGAATAAAACAGTATTATAACTCAATTTACAATTTCACAAAGTTTCACCAAAAACCTTTGAACAGTTATTATTAGTAATGAAATCATAAGTAGTAATTCAACTTGTATAATAACAGTTTTCAGATAAATAATAAAAAGGAAATATTTTAAAGCGCTCAAATTTATTATAGTGGAGAAAAATAACACAAATAGCATCACGTAGTTTACAATGTTTGACGAATAACATAGAAAAGAGCGCCACTATTTACCGGTTAATTCTATTTAGTACAATAATACCTCATTGTTATTTTCTATTTAATCTTGATTGTGATTTCGACAGAAAAAAAGTGGGTATTAAGGAAGTTTGTACTGACCCAGAAATAATACAGATTTGTGAAGCGGATGAAAATAATTGTATATGGAAGATCATTTTTTATTATTATGTCTTCACTTTTTCCATCTGTATGAATACAATGCGGACGTGATGAGTTTGCTAATCTATTCTCATTAAATTAAATTGTTTTCTGAAATATTGTTGGAAGGAAGGAGGATGCCTAATATGAGAAGGTTCACTTGTATTCTTGGTGTCATTTTTCTATCAATTTCTATTGCCTAATTATCATTTGTCTTTTTGCACTTGTAGACAATCTTGCGCCAAAATACTTTGATTTCGCAAAACGATTTTTGGTGTCAAAATAATATTTATATAAAGTTCTATTATAAATTTGATTGTAAATTGAAGAATTACTATATACATATAGCTTATGTTTATGTGTGTGTAAGTAGGTATGTGACCGTGTAACACTGGTTGTATTATGTATGTATAGGTCCACTAATATTATTGTAAATGTTTAGTATACTAGCGTTTAAAAAATATTAATACTACTGCCATGTACTATCTTTGAAATGAAGTACCTTGAATGTTTGTCTGCTTTTATAATGTATGTACGAGTGCATTAATGTTTTCTTTCTTTCTGAATCATTAGAAACATCTTTTTTTGTAATAATTGTTGAATGTCCAATGAATCATAGCCTAATAAATTATGTTCTCTGGGCCTGCTACATAAGTATTCTATTGCATTTATTTTTTAGATTATTGAATTTTTGGAGAATAGATTATATTTTATTTTTTTAAGGTTTTGTATTTTTATTATTGTACTATTTTAGCCTCGGGGAGATTAGCAGTTTTCTTCTGGGCACCTCACTTGTTAATAAATATGTAATATTTTTTTTTTTGTAAAGGTGTTTTTTTAAGAGGTGTAGAACTTTAAAATGAAATAAAACACATAAAAATCGTGGTAATGGCCATGGTATTGCCGTTATTGGAAAGATAATTTTATGCCATTAGCGTTTAAATATGATTTCGAGTATATGGACGCCGTGGCTGGTTCGAATAAAGTGCAATCTGGAAGTCCAATTTTCAACCATTTTTTGGAGCAGCTGTGGGCCATATATCGGCAATAATGTGACAAATGTTGGTTTCCAAGTCATTTATCGGCGTAGACTAGCCACTTCTCATATTCCCACAAAAAATAATCCTAAGGTGTTAAATCACAATATCTTGGAGGTCAATTCACAGGTCCATTATGCAAAATTATGCGGTCATTGAATGTTTCCTTCAATAAATTAATTGTGACGTGCTCTGTGTAGCATGTTACGCCGTCTTGTTGAAACCACAGTTCTTCCACATTAATGCCATTCAATTGGGGAACGAAAAAGTCAGTAATTGTGGATCTATAGCACTCTCCATTGACTATAACGTTCTGGCCGGCATCATTTTTGAAGAAACAACAGTTTCTTCGGTGCGCACTGTATGATGTCTCTGCAGATGCGTATTATCAATTAGAGTATGCTTGGATGGATCATTATGTCGACTGTAAAATGGACGTAGCGCACGGTAAGTTTCGCAAACTGAACCACAATTTTCAAAATAAATTTGCAAGCATTGTTCTGGCATAAGTTTATTCTTGGTGAAATGGCAAACCAAACTGAGCACAAATCAGCTGTCAGCTGTCAAATTGGCTGTCGCTGGAAAAAGGGTTGCCAATTACAAAGACAAACCTCTAAAAAAAAATCACCTTTATATCATAATAAATTCATTATCTTATAGTCAAGACTGTACAAAGAAAAAGTTGCGCCTGGGGGGGGAAAGCCTGGCCTCCCTCAGGAATTGTATTTGTATGAATTCTTAGCATTATTTAAAATTCATCCTTTTTAACGTGTCTGATGTAATGACAATTTTGGTGCCCCCCCAATTAGGTGTCCGGGGCCTCCTTTCCCCTGCTATGGCTCTGCTTATAGTGTATAGTTAAACTGGCCTCTATTAGTCTATTGAGTCATTTATTATTTTCATTCTCTTTTCAATATTATTTTTAAGAAGAAATTTTAGTGTAATTCAATCATCAATTGTCAAACTGTACAGGGAAGCATTTCAAAATATTATGATATAAAATGTATTATTTTATATAATACATATAATATTTACATTCCTACAATTAATAATTAGTTATATTATTGTAATTATACATGTAAAATAATTTTATCTGTAAATAATACATTTGAAATAATAGTTTCGTTTGTTTGCTTGTGGTTTCAATAAAATAAGGAAATATATTTTATCTATTTATTAGAATTTTAATTCTAAATTGAATTAGAAAAATGTGAGTAATACTTTCTTGTATTTTCAATATCTACCAGACTGATATTTTCTTTTTTGTAATTAATTTATATTATGGGCTATCGATCATATTATCATTTAATATATAATAGTTTTTATGTTTTAAATGCGTACATATAGATATGTACTCGGGATACATTCCTCATCAATATTTTTTAAACCAAGCTACCGATTTATGTTATAACAAATCTGATTAATTAGTGGTCTTCCAGGATGAGGATCAAACTCCGACCAGTTGATCTTTAGACATGGGACGATTGAATAAATATGGCACTTTAAATGATTTTTCGGTAACTTCTGTTCAATAAGAGGTATTGGGTGCGTTTGGAAGCAAAATGAAACAAATACACACATACAATATGTATATTTTGTTAAGTAGTGGAAGCGATTGAATAAAATATGAATATGACTAGGAATACAGGAACCTTGAGTGGGTGAAACAATTGACTAACAACCCCATCAAGTATATTAATTGTATTCTTAACATTGACTGTAAGATTAACAAAGTTGTTGTACCAACCGTATGTTTGGGATTGTAGACAAATTGGATTTAGAATGATTCCCAAACCTCTGTGACAATTTATTATTTCACAACAAATGAGGTAGAGAAGCTGATTACTTTGAAGCTTTAAATTTAACTTTCTGCATATTGCTCTGTGCCTACGCTCCATTGTCCATGAACCAATAATTTTCTTAAATGTGTGTAAGATACAATGCTTGCATCAAGCAAGGGGTCGATCTTCGTCCCGGGGAATTACTAAAGTAATCCTACATTTCGCAGTCATGAAAAGAAAGAATATTGAT
Organism: Eubasilissa splendida; assembly: GCA_031772225.1. Lineage (NCBI taxonomy): Eukaryota > Metazoa > Arthropoda > Insecta > Trichoptera > Phryganeidae > Eubasilissa > Eubasilissa splendida. The sequence goes on along the minus strand of CM062845.1, from coordinate 20,808,817 downwards.
ATAATGTGATTGTGAAGGAACATCTCTATTTAAAAGAAGAACTGTATCGCAGAAGCGTGTATAAAGACAAGTTATGTGTGTTGCTAGTATATATTTTAATTAAAATGTATTTAACTGTATACATTCCATTGTGTAAAAATTTAGTCTGATCTCAGTTTTATGAAATAATAAATAAATTTTGTAACGTTAAAATAAATCTGTGATATTTTAATTTCTGCATATTAATGTTATCTTTCTTGTTGAATATGTTGTCAGTAGTCTGGTTGGTAGAAATAGTCCTAGTATTTGTATTGATAATCACTTATATAATAAAAACTTTTATTTGTCTGTAATTTTTATCATTGCCCTCATTCTCAGTCAGACTGCAAGGATATCTTCTGAAGATGAGCCCATTTTTTATTTTACTACTGTAAATTAACTTAATTATATATCTTATTATAAAGTAGCATCTAAATACACAAGATGTAAAATATTAGCCCAGTGAGGCTGGCATTACAAATACTATTGTATATAGTAATAGTGTTTTATTTTATCATTTTCAAAGACAATGCTCGTGGCTGTGTGGCAACCACCATATGTAATAATGCAGGGCCTAGCAATAGCAGTCGGCTTTAACCGATTGCTTTCTGCTAGTATGTGCAATAAAGAATTAAATAAATTAATGTTTCATAAGATCGCTGAATCTCAAAGAAATTTAGCTTTTGAATCGAACACTATTAAAGTAGCGAATCTAAGTACAATTTATAGATTCTGGAAAAAATTAGGTAAATCATTTGTGTAATATCGATATATATTATAGTATATTTTTTAAAACTTTCTGTACTGCTGTATTAAATTTATTATAACGGTAATATAATTTTAGGGGCAATATGTGGTATAAGTAACGATAATTTAGTGTATAATAATTGTGGTATTATTGTGTAATATGTAATTGTAATATTGTAATACTAAATACATTTTTGTTGTAGTTCTGTAATGGTATATAATTATTGTAATGCAATACTAATTCATGTTTGATTGATGACGTATGCGAGGTGAAATAATAAATTATTTTATTATTAATATTCTGAGATTTAGAAGGCTCTTTTCTAAGTGCTATTTTTTGCTTCATTTAGGATAAATCAATGGTTGAAATATCGGAGCCCGAATGTTTATTTGTCTCAAAAATGATTTATTTTAATTGTTTAATAAATGTTTATTTGCCACAGAAATAACTTATTTTTAATTATGCAATGAAGGGTCTCTAATATTACATACATAATAATAAACATCACGGGAATGTTATAAATATTATGAGCATATACAGGGTGTAACAGACCTAGTTCACAATACTTTATGGGTGAATACCTGATTAAATTATGAGTCGAAAATGTTTATGGGATATGTGCCTAATCTCAACCATGAGATATAATCATTTCAAAAAAAGTTGTAATAATGCAATTAATTAAAATATTTTATTGATTCCAAATTATATATTGAATACAAAAAAATTAATATCATTAAATTTAGAGCGGCTAGATAATTTAGAGTAAGATATAGAATATTGATGAGTTAATTTTCAAATATTTATTTCGAAGTATGTAAAATTAAAGCGTAACATGATTTTGTACAAATCTCATACAATAATATTTTACGTAATGGTGCAGAATTTGCGTATACCCACTCCTAGAACATTTTTGAGTCATAATTTAGTCAGTATCTACCCATAAAATATTGTGAACTGGGTTTGTTACAACCTGTATATAATAATATTTCCTAATCACGTTTATTTATTTTTTGCACTTTCACAGGGTCTTTATATGTATCACATATAGGTGAATTTGAAAGAATACTAATGTTCGTGAAAAATATTATGTAGGTAGGTAATTTTATTTATAATTAAGTATGTTTCTTTTTGTAGAAAATCCATATTTTTTGGAAAAAAATCAATTCTGTTTCAAAGTTAAAATGTCAAATATTTGAAGATTATGGCTGCTGAAGATAGAAGCAAGGTTAACATTTTTCAGTCAAAAGAAATGTTGATGTTCCAATATAGTACTCCTATCAACAAAAAATTTCTAGACATCGTCATCATAAAAGTGTTAATGTATTATATAGGCAGTTCTTGATTTACTAAAATTTGCTATAACGAACGTCACAATTTTAGGTTTTTTGTTACGTAATGCACAAAGTGCAAATGTGTGTAAAAAAACTTGTGTCCTCAATTTGTGAACAATGTACGTGATTTTGAGTAGCCATTAGAACCTGTGACTGCAAAAATTGTTGAACTGGGTAATCAAATGGAATTCGAACTTGACTCGGCTGACATTTCACAATATTTTGGTGTAGAAAATGGCTTAAGTTAATTTCTGTATAACAATGTTTGAAGAATGGAATTAGATATGGAAAGAATTGTGAAATGAGACATTTATGATTCATTGACATAATGAGATTTTTAATGACAATAATAATCTAACTGTGCAGTCATATTTTAAAGGAGTGGACGAACCAGCCGCAGCCGTTTTATCAGAAGTTCAACCATTTACCTTGAATGTGCAATGTGACACGCATGTGAAAATAACAAATACTGATGTAAATTGAACGAATTGAATGTACAATATATGCACATATATAATGCGTAATTTTATTTATGTTTTTAATTAAAGTTAACTATTATTATACATATCTTGTATTGTCTTAGTATTTTTTCAACTTATTTTACATTTGTAGCGTATCGTTATAATAAAACACACATTTGATGTTTAATACAGTGCTTTTCATTTATAAAAATAACCACTAACTTATATGATTGCATCGTAAATGCAAAAATGTCATATTTAGGTGTTTTGACGCATAAAGAACAAAAACATATAACAAACGACCTTAAGGAATGGAACTCTTTCTTGAATCGTGAACTGCCTGTATCCACAAATGCATATTAAATCGTGAACTGCCTGTGTCCACAAATGCATATTAAATCGTGAACTGCCTGTATCCACAAATACATATTAAATCGTGAACTGCCTGTACCCACAAATACACATTAAATTTACAAAGGATTTAATTGCGTAAACAACTTTGTTGGATTTTTTTTATTACAAAAACAATATATGTACATATTTCGCGCCTGTCCTAGGATGGGTTTTAAACACTTGTCTAAATATAAGAAAATAAATATTATTATTATTATTATTTTGATATTAATAGCGTTAACTTTATGGGTTGAACATAATTATTAATTAAAAAAATTAACTAATCTAGAAATTTATTAAACAAATAATAGATATCCCATAGAGACGAAGCTATTTTTTTATAATATTTAATGGAAGTATGGGTAATTATAGGGCGTAGGACTTGTCTTGTCCGGCGTAAGTGATCACTATATATAAATATAATGTTTACCATTCTCATCCATTAATCAATCTTCATATCTATCAAATTTTTGAAAGTTGCATATATGTTAATTATGTGGAAATACTTTGAGTACCACTATGCTATCGCCACCTATGGACTAAATTTGATAATTTATTTCCCTGAAACGGCATTCATGTCACAATGAGAATCTAACTATTTTTTAGAATTATTTAAAGCATATTCTTTATATGTAAAATGTTTTTAACACATACTAGAATATGCCTGAAAAATCAATATTTTTCAATTTTACATATTACATATTACACAGAATTACTGGATTTTCACCTACAAAGACATTGTTATTAAACAAATAATAGATATTTCATAGAGACGAAGCTATTTTTTATTATATTTTAATGGAAAATATATGGAAGTAGAGCTAAGCTTCGTCAATAACTTTAAGTCCAGTAATTGTGTGTTCTTGGACATTTTCAAATATTGCTAGAAATTTATTCCTATAAACCACTTTAATTAATTTAACGTCTTCATCAGGACAGATGCATACAAACAGAAATACAGTGGTATCGAAACCGGTCGACGTTAAATCAATTAATGTGGTTTATAAAAATTTGTTAAGTAGTCTTTTTAAATTAATAAATATTAGTTAATTATTATTATTGAAATACGCTAGTAAGTAAATACAATAGTTCGATACGTGTAGGTATTAATAATAATAGTATATTTATTTTTTTGATTCATAGTACAGTGCAGTGTGTTATTATATTGTTATAATCAGATAACATTGCAGCAAAGTGAGACATATATTTCGGTACCCTGCCTGCTACACTAGTATTTTACTATTAGGAGAACACATTCTTATTGTGAAGTTGTAATTATTCAGAACAGACGGTATGTGATATTTTAAATATGAATTAAATATATTAATTATAAAGATATACATATAAAATCAATTTGAAAAATATTGTTGTTGCGCCACCGGGATTCGATTACTCAAAGGTATTTGAGATTCTGCAAAAATAAGGTAGATGGCTCTGTCAAATAATGGAATGATTAAATTATTAATATCAAAAAGGTAACATATAGGTTCGAAAATTGTCGCTAAAAATATTGTCGCTGTAGCATAGTTGGATAATGCATCTTCCCCGGTTAGGAAAGAGATCCAGGTTCGAATCCCTGCGGTGCAACAACGATATTTTTCGATAAAATTGATTTTATATGTTTACCTTTCTAATTAATATTTAGTATTTTACTATATTATAGCGGACAGTACTGTATTAATCTAAATTTAATTTGAACTCAGTGAACGCGTTAATTTGTATCGAGATATCAAAGTACATTTTATTGAACATTTATTCAATAACGGGACGTGATTATTATCCAAACCACTAAATAAAACGTCCACGTCGACGGCCCGTGCGCCGCCAACCTTCGTGAGTTCTCCATCCGCGGCGCCACTGTCGAATTCAGCGCTCTGTAAATTTCCCCCGCCAGAACCAAATTTGTTTGAGCAGTTCAAAGAAATAGGTCATGGCCAAATTCGCCAACTTTATCCTCGGTATGCCTGGTGTTTCTGAAAACATCGTCCAGACGGGTGTGCCATTATTATTCGCGGCGCAAGTGGCGGCCGGCTGTTCATTTAGCCACGCCAGTTAAATGATGTAAAATAAAGTGACTCGGAGAATGTAATTAGCGACAGCCTCGATCTGCTGCCGGTGTACCCGTGTAGTGTACCAGGCGCGGTGTCGAGATAAATATACACGCAATAAACACTCTTTAAAAATTGGGGAAACGAAAATTGTTTTAATTTTTTTTGAAAAACTTAACACTGCTGTGAACACTGATGTGTTTAGTCATTCGTAGTGGTGGTTGAACCTTTATTATGACTGATTATATTCAATTGTAACAGTGATCTAAACTAAACTAGACTAAACCTCCAACAGTTAAATCTCTGTTACCAATCAACTTTACAATCGAACACAATCGCAGTTTACTATCACTAACACACGCATTGAGTTGTTTTTTCAGTAGTATAGTTTCGAGAATTGCAGTCCCTCTTATCGTATCTAAAAAATAAAATTGAAACCAACTACTTTTTAGATACTAAGTAAAGGTGTTTTTTTTTTTTTTTAGAGGAGCACATAATTTCGCGTAATGGACCTGTAAATTGGCCTGGATATGTGAAGTCGCCAGAGACGACAGACGACTTGAAAGCCAACATTCATTGCATTATTGGCGATATACGGCCCCAGTTGCTCCGAAAAGCCGTCGAAAATTGGACTTCCAGATTGCGCTTTATTTGCGCCCATATGTGCGAAATCATATTTAAACACTAATGGCATAAAATTATCTTTCCAATGAAGCCAATACCACATATGTGTTTTATAATATTTTATACCTCTAAAAAAAACACCCTGTATAATACTTATACAGGGGGCTTTTCTTCCATTCTGCATTTGTGCCCAATTTTGGTAAGTTATCATCTGATGGCGAGGAGGACTGCACCTCTCGTTATTAGAGTAGTGAAAAAAACAACTCAACGTGCGTGTCGAGTACAAAGCTTAGTTTAATTTTATAATAAACGAAAATAAGCTAGTTTGAATCGCCAATTGTAGACACGTGAAAACTGGTTAATCAGGCCTATTCTCAAAATTGCAATATTGAAATGAAGGTGATTGTTACACCAACCCTCAAAAATAGACAGTATGTAAATTAACGTCCGTGTTATATTTGAATGAGAGAGAGTGAGGGAGATAAACGTACCATAATCTGTCAAAACATAAAAATGGCAACAGGATTGGCCGTGATTCTTCACTACGACGCTGCGGATGAGGAAATCAATAGGTAATTTATGAACAAATCTTTTTCTGTGAACTTTGAATACTGTATTAGTACTTATTTTAACCAAAAACTTATATTTTTAGTCGAAACTCGAGAATGGAAAGACGTCGTTTGCGTGATTTGTGCGGTATAGTTGTACCTTATCAAGGCGGTATAGTTGTAAAAATTTCCCATTTGGAATTTCCATCGTGTTGCTCCCTCACTCCCTCACTCTCTCTCCCTCTCTCTCATTCAAATATAACACGGACGTTAATTTACATACTGTCTATTTTTGAGGGTTGGTGTAACAATCACCTTCATTTCAATATTGCAATTTTGAGAATAGGCCTGATTGACATGTTATGTTATCTATGACAAAAATAGTTAAAAAAAAATCTTATCTGTTTGTTTCTTTTATTTTCGCTAGTCTCTCCGGACAGGTGACGCGGCCTCGACACACGCACACACACATGTTCATATAAATCGTCTTTACTTCGGGCAATTGATTTACACTTATGAACATACGTACACATTATATTATATCATCACTAGCAATTGACTCTCGCCGATTGCTGGGACGATTTGATTGACATTTCACTCAGCCCTGGTGATCGGCAATCGGTCTGAACCCAGTGGCGTTAATAAAAATATTGACCAATGCAAAATTGTTTTGTGCAATTAAAGTAAAACACAAAATGGGCCTCTTAATATTCACACTTTCGTGAAAACAAAAATTTGTAGAAATTTACTACCCGACTAACTTACCATCACGACGTTTCCCCGCGAGGGTAGGCAGAGATGATAGAGCGCTACACTCTTTTGTCCTGACGCAATCCTCGCCTCATCCACATTCATACATCTTCTCATATAAGCTCGGCGATTATTGAGGCTTCTAACAGTACTGTCCTCCAGTATCTGGTTTACCTCGTCGTGCAAAGTTTTCGGTGGACGTCCTCTATTTCTTGTGCCATCAACACTTACGTCATATATCTTTCTTACCATTCTATCCTCATTCATCCGATTCTTTCTTAATCTTACTCACTATACTAACATCAGCTTTACATCATTTCCTTATTTCTTCGTTCTTTACTCTTGTCATAAATAGATTTACCACATATACGCCTAAGTAATCTCATTTCAACTGCATTTAGTCTACTTTCGTTCCTCTTCTGCCAGCTGCCAGTGTCGGTACCAGGACAGAAAGTGTATCTAGCATGGGCCCCAATGCATCGCACTGATTGGACTATTTACGCCACTGTCTGAACCCGCGTTAATGATAATGTCTCAAGCGAGTACACGGGTTGGTATTACATTATAACATATTGGATAAATGCAGTGGCGGAACTAAAACATCGGGCTCCAATGTAAAATGCAACGGCCCACGTTGGACAGGGGAACATAAGGCCAGCGCCTAACAATATATATAAAACAAATTAAATTATTCAATTAGAAATATATGAACTTTATAAATTACTACAGCGTATAAAAAATGAGCGCTTTGTGTTATAACAATAAAAGTACATATTCTTGTTGTTTTGTATTAAATAAAAAATGTGCCTGGTGGCGGTTACTCAGTGGCGCCCGTTGCGCTAATTGTGTTATCTAAATCCAAAATGCTCACGCACGTGTCGTACAATACATAATTTATAATAACATAGAGTGTGCTATCAACTAGAGTTGTTTGATCAGCAGTCAATTTTTACTAACGTCTGTGGTTAAAATCGTTTGCGGGTTGTTTGAACGTCAAATTTACTTGTTTAATTTATTTGTCAAAACATAGATGATATGTTTATAGTAGCGATGAGAAAAAATCCCACTCTTGAGTCACCGGTGTGATTGTGATTGATATTCGATAATATCAGTGATTGGAAACTGCGACTGTGATCTCAGTTTCGTTATTAATACGCATGCGCCGTACGATATCACAATACACGAAATAAATAAATAAATATAATGTTTAGCGTATTTACTTATATTATTCAAACTTTATTTGTGTAAAATCATATTCTAGTATATATATAATTTAATATCATCACAAAGAGAATCAAAACCCCTAAAAAATGAGAGTTCATTTTTCGGGTCAAATTCTCAGCATTTCGGTTTAAATGTATAAAACGTTTTGGAAAAATCTACTAGATGACACTTATCACGAATTATAACGTCATTCCTTCATGAATATTTTCGCTTCATATGCACATACGCCGAATCACGGTTCACAACCAGATATAAAAAAAAAGAATTACGAATCACGATATTCCCAGATATTCAATCACTGATAGTGAGTGTGATTCAAAGATATCAGTGATTGACTCACGGTTCGTGATTTTGAGCTCATCACTAGTCTATGCTTCATTTTATACATTATCTATGGATTTTTTTGCCTTTGTGCTAATAATGTATATTAAACAACGAGGTCATCATCGGACGAACTCTCTCTCATCACTAAAATAGCGGAATATCGAATGATCAATTGCCGTGTGAACGTCAATGTGTCAGATGACTTTTGGAACAGCTGTGAAGAGTCCGCCATATTTAACTATCGATTCTCGTTTTTACTATCAGATATCGGAGAACAAGATGAGTTTACTACGGGATGTACTTTAGAGAATTAAATATTTTTTTATCAACGATCAAACGGCCAGTTTTGGCAAAAAGATTTACTTTAGTAGCTTTTTTTACTAATGTAAAAAGTTATCACTGTTCACACAACCGGCCCTTGGAGAGTTTTCTACAAAGTTGTTACTCGGAACAGTTTTCGATAAGTACGTGTTAACATTGCTCTCCTTGGCCTAGTTCATTGGTTATGTAATAATAAATTAATACACAATCTTTGGATTTTGAAAGTAGATAATTTGTTATCAATTGAATTTCAAGATCATTGTCGACAGGCGACATTAAATTAATTCTGAAACTGCCTTGAGAATGAAACTTGAAAGGTTGACGACGCAGTCCGGTTCAGGGATACTTCGGGTCCACTACTCGATTCTCGAATTGGAAAGGAAACAAAGAAATACAAACAAACAAATAACGACAATTGATTAGTTGATATTATTTTTTATATATTATGTAATTTAATAACATTGTTACTGAGAGTGTTGACAGAATAGTAATCAATTCATTTGTCAGCTGTATTAATTATATTAATCAGTGGTTTCTAACCCCATAGGGGTGTGAAACTTTGAAGAAAAAGATTTAACGAATGAAACCAACCGTGTTGTACCTAATATTGTTATATCTTATACAGGGTGTAGCAGACCTGTTCCATAATATTTTATGGGAGTATACCTGACTAAATTATGAGTCGAAAATATTTAAGGAGTGGTATACCTACAAATTCTGTACCATTACGGAAAATATTATTCTATGAAATAAGCTTTAAATCTATGTATTTCGAAATAAATATTTGTATATTTAAAATTGACTCGTAATTTTATATTATTATACAGGGTCCGATTTGAAAGGTTAATAAAGTAGATATAACAAAAATGTGATGTGAAAAATATGGCAAACAATGTTCTTTCAGAATATATTAAATTTTTGTATAATTTTGTTATAATGTCTATTTTATTAACCTTTCAAATCGGGGAGTTATTTCTGCCGGACCCTAAGTTAGAATCGCCATTTTTAAAATACGTTTCAATAGCGAACGCGCAATGCTCACCACTCCACGCCACGATGGCAACTAAAATGGCAAGACATTGGCTACAAAATGGCGTGCCGAAACCACGCTAGTGAAACTACTACTAGCGCTCCACTAGCAGCGGGTGGAAATCGAGGAGTTATTGCTGTATATTCTATTGTATATCTTTATTTCAGGCCCTAAATTTGGATGACGTTTTATTTCCGCCATTCTGTCAGTCTCGAGACATAAATGTTTCTGTAAGCGAGGACATCTTATACTAACAAAAACAATCGTCTAAAGTGACCGCTACGGCGAGTGCCTCCAGAATTGTAATGTAACAGTAAAGAGTGCGGCGCTTCATGTATCACTTGTGCTAAAATTGAATACAAAATGTGGTTATTTGCTTTTTTTTTAAATATAAACTATTAACACTTTTGAAATTAGCAATATTAACTTTGTGGTTAAAATTCATATTTTTATTTGTTAACTTTGTTTTATTAACCACTTAATTAAGTTTAAATACATCTACCGGTTTCGAAAAATACCATTTTCTTCTTCAGGATATCAATACTAACTAAAAACATATATTATTGTTTCTTTACCAAAACCTATTTTTTAAAAAAACAATTATTTAAAAAATAAATTTAGTACCTAACTCAAATTGTTACTTAATACAAATTGGCTTGGGTTTAACTGCTTACCAAATTGAATGAAAATGTGCATAATGAGACTCGTGGTAAGTAAGTGCATCTAAATCTTCTACATACGTTAGAAATTGGATTCCAGTACTGCAATCTATGAAGAATACTATATGTTTGGGACATATATTTATGCTTGAACGAAGATAACGTACTGTGCCTTCCACCTCCCCTCCCTTCCTCACCTGCCGCCGTGTCAGTCGATCGGCGACCCTGAACCGGTGCGGTAACGAGTAAATTTTGCAGTATAACAAACGAGTGAGACGTGCGTCTAATCCAACTGGACTCAAGACCCTGAACGGAGATTGTGTTACAAAACCTAAAGTTACCGTCCACCTTGGAGGTGCCAGAAGATCGGGATTGTGGCGAGTGGAACTTCCTTCCGAATATCCTATTTCTTCCGGCATCTATGCTTTTACGCAACACTATAAATATATATCATTACATTGAAATATATTTTTTGCTTAAAGAATATTATATATTCAAATATTTCACCCTAAACGTAATTGGGTGATAAGATATCAATGATACTGATTATTAATTGCAGCTTGTTATTTTATTTTTCATTCTAATCAGTCATTATCAGGCCTCAAAGGCATACTACCGATGGTAGAGCAAGGGGTTCGCCGGATCCGGTACCCTATAAGACATGCGGCAAGATGACAAGATATCGATGATTTAATTTAACGCACACCGCAAACTATTGAACAACAAGCGGAGTGGCAGAAAGAATTACAATTAAAATTTGATTAAGCGTTGAATCTAAAATACGAACGACTTAGGTACGTTGAAATATTCCGAATAAAAAGCCGATACCTAGACACCTACCTATTCCACATTGATGGCCAAAATACAAGATGGCGACCACGGTTGTCAGTTTAAAAGTGTGTTCGCAAATGCAACTAACTAAATGATCGTGATTCTGCGTGCGCACCCCGCTCGCGTCGCCCGCCCGCCCGCTGCTACCGCAAATCGGAAATTCTCGTAAGTCAATAATAATGAAATCGAGCACGAGTCACATTCCGTCGCACTGATAGAACCAGTTTTGCAAATAAAATAAAATAAAATGTGTTTTCAAAAGCAGTATTTACTTTATTACCCATGCGGGAAATGTAATGCCCGCCATGTTATTAAACAAATATTTGGTCGGAATTTAAATGCTTCACTTCAATACATGCTTATAGATTGTTTTGTTCCAATTCATCCCTGGCTAAAGCGCGTGGAACACTTCAAACAGTGTGACACAGACACGCAGATTTCTGACATTTGAAGTTGTTAACTGCGTAGGTACTTGTTTCGTAGAAATAAAAACATTTTTTTTATATTACTTTTAAAATCAATATTTTTTTCTCTATCTGTTGATTTACTAAATATGTTGATTGTTTTGTTATATTTAAGTACATATTTTTTTACACTTATATGCCAGTGCGCATTTTACAATGTCCAATCTTTTCGGTGTGGGTTAGAAACACAATCCACCACTTAAAAGTTACAGGCTTTTGAAATGTCATGCTACTGGATGATATTGAAAAACTGATGACGTTTTAAAATGTATTGAGGTCCGTGTCTACGGAAGGAGACAATCTCAGAGATTTATTTGAAATACCGTATACACGTGATGAGATTTTCTTCCGGACATAAATTCAGAGATCGGCTTGAGATTCTTCGAAAGAGATAGAAATTCAAACCATTGTACACGGAGTACGTTCTTACAGCGAGAATTGATACGAACACATTAACCTCTTTTAAAACTACCATATATCCCTATAACTATCTATTCTGAAAGCTAGATGTAAGTTATTAAATATTAGGTAACATTAGCATTTTAACTGCTACTGAGGACATTCAAAATCACCCAAATGGCGACCATGACAATAACATTTGACGTTTAACATTGGCGCGAGATGCGAGTATCTGAGACACGGTATGTACACGATGAATACGAAAGCCGACAGTTGTCTCCAAAGCATCTCAATAGGAGCAAAAACCGTATCTCGGAGAGTCGAAAATCTCCTAAAAATCTCTTCAAGGTGCTAAGAAGAATAAATTCAGTACCTACATCGGTCTTGTTAGATGAAAAACGATGCAACTCCTGGTTGCAAGACCCGCGTGACTGGTTCCATTCGGTCATTGTTCAGCTGCTTCCAAATTGCAAACAGCAGTGATGATTTCCAACATCCGAAGGGGAACAGAATTTTGAAGAAAAATACGAGGTATGTTTACGAGTACTTCGGTATAATGCACAATGACGCCTAAATTGGCGAAGAGAAAAAAACTGTACAGGCATGTTTTGATTAGGCATACCTATGGAATGAAATCACCTTTGATATTTATTGTTTTCTTATCGCTTATAGAGTAAACATAATAAAAAGCAATGATTTAATTCGCCTAACGTAATGTCTCGCTCACACTCATTGTTTGTTAATCGCTACCAATTGTTATCTTTAATGTCTGGAGTTCACGCTCCAGCTTCAATATCAACATTTTTATTTAATTATTCACTATAATTACACTTATTTCACCGGACAGACAAATAATATAGTCTGCTAAAAGGTTTAAATTTTCTATGGACTTCTTTTGATTTATTGCTATAAGGATTGGTAAATTTGACACGGTTCACCGAAGAATTTCACTATTTTAACACTTGATAAGTGGACTGCGTTTGAAATGTGATGCTGGAACATTAGTTATTATGTATTGGACGTCTTTCTTATTCCCAAGATCTAATTTGATCAATTTCTCAACATTTTTAATAAAATATTATTTTGTTATTAAATTTCACATTGTTTTTATTATATATCTTGATCATGTTTTTATTAAAAAATCGATAGCCACCCCGAGCATTCTTATTAAGGTGTGCATAATTCTATTGTTGCATAAGGGGGTTGGAGGGGTTCGCGCTAGCCCCTTGTTAAATTAAGAAAAACAATTCTCTCAGATCAAATCAGTACCTAACCGCAATTTGAGTAGATGATTTAAATGTATTATGAAACACAAGACTTTGTTGCCTTTTGAAGTTTCTCGTAAAATACATATATTTCGGGTGCAAAATAAAAGAGACTTAGCCGTTTTTTTTGTCTAAAGTCTAACGATACTTAAAAACGCTAATGTTTGATATACATCGCTTCCAGATATTGTTAGATGTTCAATGCAACAATTTTGTGAACGATGCTTTGAACGTTTGTCCTTCATACTTCACGCGTGCACATTTTGTTCCCTTTACCGTAAGTGTGCACAGTTTTGAGAAGGACATTTGTACCGTGCTTTACTAAGGAGAATTTCAGTTTCAATCCAGTGTTTTGTGTTCTGAGTTCTGAGATTAAGCGAGCCGCTTGTTATTGCGTTGGCAGCCCACCGCCGTATGTAACTCATACAAATCAAGAGTTGTTCTAAATGAATAAATAAATAATCTATATAGAATATCTGGGACTCGTTAACTACTCAAGGGAGCATAATTTCAGAGACAGTCTCGAGTTGAAAATCTCATCTGCGGACACGGTCATAACGGTGGCACATTCCTTAGAAGGGGCCTGCATGAAGTCATAGATATGGCATGTTTTTCAGAGTAATTCAGCGTCATCTCATCATCAACAGTCTGCGCTCGACAATTGAATCTATCGCGGCATTCTGACTACTGAATTACTTCTAAGTCACAAGTGAGCGATGATAAAATAACGCAGAGTGTATGGCCGAACCCTGTATGCAGTGATGCATTGGGCATTATCCCAGAGCTAATATGGACTGATATTTCTTAAAACCACCGCAGTAAGAAATGGAAATAACATTTAAAAAATCATTTCTCACTTGCATTGCAGCAGCACGTGTGAACATTATTGATGTATAATATACATATATGGTATATATTATGACGTTATATATGGGGGTCGCGTACACAATTGCCCCGTCACTTATTTTTGTCAAGCACCTTGACATTTCAAAAATAGTTACCCTCAGGTTGGTATCACATTCGGTGTCTGAGCTTATAAAAACGGTTTAAATCTATGGTTTGTTTTCAAACCGTCGCCAGACCTGTCAGACTAAAAATGTAGCCGTATGTGATTCACTCTACCTGGAGGGTAAGATATTTTTATTGTTCAATCACTAGTGCATAATTTAATGTTAACTTGTTAATGTAATCGCATGGTAAATGATCTTTACAGAAAACACGACGTTTCCCTCTGGGCCCCTGGTTTGCCCCTGGTTTATGCCACTGGTGCATACCTCTGTTTTTTACTTCAATTACAACTTTGGATTTACATTGAAGTTAGTCGCCTCACTGAAGGCGACAAATGTTATCACGACGATCTACAATAAATAACGTCTACGAATCTGATCGCGTCGGCCTGGATGCTGCGAGTCAAAACGTGATGCGATGCCAAGACGTCTGGTGTCCCATACAAGAAGGACGTCGAACTCGCGCCCAACCCGACGAGATGAGGATTTGTAGTCTGAATTTGTTTTATTTCTTGTAATCTTACATTTTTTCTTGATTAGATGTCTTACTTTTAGATGTGACAAAAATGAGGTGGGAATGTGTGCTCAAGGTAAATGAACCCGCGGATCTCATGTGCTACACTGTCTAGCCGGTGAAAGGGAAGGACGCAGGTCTTCTACCCCACAATACATGTATATATATTTTTTAGATTGTTACCTTGATGACATCCTGAAGAAGAAAATGATATTTTTGAAACCGGTAGATGTATTTAATTCATTAAGTGGTTAATAAAACAAAGTTAACAATCTTAAAAATAGATTTTAACCACAAAGTTGATTTTGTAAATCTTATAAATACATATATATATACAAATAATTAGACAAAATACTTTGTTTAAACCACTATTTATTGATTATTCAACATGTTTCGATGCCTATGGTATCTTCTTCAGGAAACAATGTATACTGAAATTAAAAATACTAGCGTAGATAAAAACAAAACTGAATAAGTAAGAACTAATATGAAAACAAATTTAAAAGGTGACTATTTGCAAAGAGAATTTGGTTATTTATAATATTTAGCTTACTATTAACACTTGTTCTTATTTCTAAAATTTCAAATGTAACTGACTGTAAACCCCTAGTATTTGTATGTATAATTTATAAATGCTTGTTAATATCAAAAGAATGGTTTGTTTCCAAAAGGTGATTGGAAAATTGTGAATAGTTGTTGATATTTAGGCAATATTGAATAATATATACAGGGTGGCCCAAAAAAAGTGAGAACATCTCGTAACACATGAGTTATTTCAAAACATAATATAATTAATTATAATTCCTAATGTTTTTTTTTTGCACAATATTTAGCAAATCAGAAATCATCAAAACACCCCATATTGCATAATCTACTGGGTTTAAATCTGGGCTGTTCGGTGGCCACATGCTTGGCTCGATTAAATTAACATTCTCACGACGAAGAAAGTTGATTGTATTTCTGGCTGTGTGAGATGGAGCTCCGTCCTGCTGTAATGTTCAGTTATGCTGTAATGTCTAACTACACTCCCAGGCATTGTTTTGAAACTCTTTGATCATTTTCCTAGCATCCCGACGTTTTTCAATTCGCAAATTTTTGATCAGAATACGGTCTTCTGCAGTGATTTTGTCATTCTGGACAACGATTAAAAAAAAAACAAATATAAACAATGGGAAAATTAATAATCAAAGACGGCGACCAGAAATTGTCGAAACAAAACATAATGTAGGTAAATAGGTAAGTAAATAAATTAGTAAACTATTTAAGCTATTGTTGATATAGTTCAACTAATAGTCGGCATCGACGCTAGCGACAGCGTTGCCGGCTGCTGCTACAAGTCTGGCTCAATTCACCTCCAGGCAGTCTCTCCAGTATCGGCGTTTCACAACGGCGGTCTTGCCGGCTCGCGCTTGCCGAGCAAGACCGCCAATTCATTTCATTTCACACGCACATGCACCTTCTACATCACATCTTCATTCATTCTATTTCTTCCTTGTTTTCATTGTCATTGTCATAATAAACCTCAACACACACGCCAATCACTTATACCACATTTTACGAAATGTTCTAACTTTTTTTGGTTCACCCTGTATATACATTGTATACAGAGGCCCTCGTTAAAATACCGAGTTAGGGACACGACCATTAGTTTTTTCGCGAAAATGTGAATTTTATAAGAGTTATGTGGAATCAAGTTTGTTCTTACTATTTTATAGATAAAGCTTTGAAGTACTTAATATTCTTATATCCGATACACAATACATGTACAGCGGTCCTTTTTTTCCATTTTGTATTGGGGCTCAACTTTTTTAGTTACGCCACTGCCTGTACGCTAAATTTCACACACACGTACTGTTTGAATTAAAAAAATGTAATGTTCACGTATCGTCAATAAGTAGATGAAAAATATTTACCTCCGATCCGAGTTCACGTGTGAACTTTGATCGGAAGAATGTTTGACGCCAGGCCAAAATATGTTTAGAATTATTTTTAAATACTGGGTATAATAAACATTACATTAAAATCATTTTAATAAGGTCATTTCGAAAAAAATATTTCTACAATCGTCTGGCACTTGACTGGATGTGAACATGTCGATATGTTGCACTTTAATAATAGTGGAACGATAGTTCGTAAATTTGTCGTTAAAAATAATGTCGCTGTAGCATAGTTGGATAATGCACCTTCCCCGGTTTGGAAAGAGATCCAGGTTCGAATCTCGGTAGCGACAACAATATTATTTGATAAAATTGAGTTTATATGTATATCATTCTAATTAATACGTTTAATTAGTATTTAAAGCAATATTCTTTATCTGTAAAATGTTTTTAACACATTATACGTAGAATACGCTCGCAAAATCAATATTTTTCAATTTTTATATATTTTCTTATTTTGACCATATTTCCATATGTTTCCATTGTAACCTTTACCATACCATGCTAAAAATACCCTACGCAGCCATGTTGTCAACTCGTGTTACTGCAAGAAATTTGAGTTTTTTTAACATTTTAAATGGAAATAAAATGCTTTTACAAGCTTCAATGACTTTAAAATAGTTAATGTCACAGTTACTATAAATATAATATGAAATTATAAATATACTAATTAAAAACGTTAATTTTATTCTCAAACATTATTCTTGTAACGCATTCGTCAAAAGACCCATCTAACATGATCTTCATCTTTATCTCTCATCATTTAAATAATGTGTGATCTTTTATACGTGGTACAAGTGGCATTTTTAACATAGATAGAATACAACGCATAAATTATATATAGCATTGAATTCAAAAATAATTCTTTTTATTATGATTCGCTTTACATAATTGGTTTTGCACTACTCATTTCTATGTGCAAATGATTTTTTTAGGACTAGATAAAATGTAAGTTTTACAATGTGCATATTTATAGAAATACGATTTAATTGGCTCAGTAGACCTATGTTACTGCATGGCTAGGGAAGGGTTAATAAAAAATAGCTTCGTCTCTATGAGATATCTATTATTTGTTTAATAGCAGTGCCTTTGCAGGTGAAAATCCAGTAATTGTGTGCTCTTGGACATATTCAAATATAGCTATTATATTTCATTTCTAATTGAGTGATTGAATAATTATTTTATTGCAAATGTGCGTGTACACGGCTCACGCCCCGCGAGCCATTATTAAAAGTGTGTCCCGCGTACAAATGGCGAGAATTACATTTAACTTCAATACGAAATTGTGGCAGAAAAATAAACTACATATTAATAAATATTTTTATAACGAATGTGAATGTAATAATACTTTTTATCATTGTTATTCCATTTTCGGTCAAGTGCGGCTTGGGGGGAGGGGGGGGTGGCGCGCGGGGAGCGGGGAGCGGTGAGCGCGAGATGATGCAACGCGCTCGAGGCTTGCGTCAGCTGATGCTCTACCTGGGAAGGCTGTCAACTGTCAGCTGTTCCATCGGGAACCCGCGGAACGTGACGTGGATATGACGCTGGGGAAGTTATTTGAGCGATAAAATGACAAGGAATGTGATATTTAATTAATAAAAAATAAAAAAATTTAATTAGGACGTCTTAAAAATATTTTATAATAAAAGTTGCGTAAGCGGGGTGTGACGCTGCGGCACTCGTCTGTTTGTGTGTAGGTAGGCCACGTGCTGGTATCGCCATATATTATCTCTAAACTACAGTACAGGTTCGGGGACCTGTCTCGCTGGACATTTTGTTGGAACTCTAAATGAAAATTTGACAATACAACAAACCGCGAACTACGCAGATATAGAGATGATTTTTTAGGTTAACAGTTAACAAACCTGGAGCTAAAACAGTACTTCTACTTTCTAGGTCCTTTTTGTTGTTCCTTGTTTTTTCACCTCCCTTTTCTCAGTGATTCGGGCGCCCCCTGGAAATCGACCCCCTAGCAAATGCGAATTACGCGACCGCCGTCACTGATTTTAATCACTTTTTTAGTCGAGCTCCCCCCCCAAATGGTCAATGTGTTGGTTCTTTTTCGAAATGCTACTTTTCCGATATTTTTTTAATAACAAAAAATGACATACTATTCGATAACGTCAAGTTGAGAAAAACGAACATTGTCGAGGTGTACTTCTTTTCGTCTTCAATCAAGGTTAAAATTGGTCATTCAGGAGCTCAACTAGAACATTCTGCCGCATCCACAGTCCCGACCTCGCTCCGTCAGATTATTCGGTCTTTTTCGGTCGCTCTCCAATCAAATGCTCGGCATTACGTTCAACCAGGACGATGACCTCAGAAATTGGCTCGATAAGTATTTCGATTCAAAACCATCTGATTTTTATAGAAAATGGATCGATAAGCAGGTTGAAAGATGGGATAAAGTTTTGATAATCATTTATTGAAATCTTGGAATAAATAATTGAATAAAACAGTAAATATTTGCTATTGTAAGTTGAGCGTTCGTGCAAATATGCTGTCACGACGTTTCTACCGATGCAGTAAGGAGGTGAAGAGGATCCCGTTTAAAGCGTTCTTCACCAGCATGTATATAAGCAAGTGGCGTACAACCCAATACTGTTCGGATTGGCGCGTTATTGCAGCGCATCTACAATGTTTGCCGAAGGCCGTATACATAGATTTGTTCCGTTTCTGAGACATATCGAGTTGCTGGCGTAAAGCTGCGGCTGGAGCTCAGCACCAACTCTCTAGTGAAAGCTGGTTCCCTGACCAGAGAATGGCAACGACTACAGAATAGCTACATATATATATATATATGTGTGAACTTTTTTTTTGATTTCTTTTTATTACATAAATAATATTTCGTAACTTAAAAGTATTATCTTTATGGCGAATCGGGTCTTTATAAAGAAAAATAAGATGACGCTGGAATAAACGTATTATTATTATTATTATTATTACCAGACAACCCAAAAGATAGTGATTAAAGTGGGGGAACGGGAGAAGATGGCATCACGCGGGAAAGTGGATCTGCCTATCCCTTCCCAACGCGCGCACATATTTTCCAATACAAGAATCAGGTTAATTTCTTTCTTGGTTCTATATATATTTCTCGTAAACAATGTATTATTGGATGAACGTGTTGTAAAAGCGTGGAAAATTTGTTTTTTAAACTGTGCAGATAATTTATTCAATCTCCAAATTAATGATCTTATAACTTTCACATTTTATTATGTTATTGTATTAGTTATTATTATTAGTTTTTACATTTCTACGAATAACTTCTTATTTTTTTTTCATTAGTGAATCTTAAAATAATACTGTACTTGGCTCCGTAGGCTCATAGCTCGACGATATTCTCATAAAATGTAGTCAGTTCCAAAATTATATAAATATGAATATTAATTTTTAGTGTTACGTGTCTTCTTTTATATTTATATATAAATGCATTTTATTTACAAGGTGTCCCAAAAGTCTTTTTCATAATATTAATTCTGTAATAAAATCATAGATGGGTTTAATAAAAAAAAATTTGCTGGCACTCTTCTAAACGGGAGGCAAAATTTCTGAAAACTGCTCGGCTCGTATTCTCCGCGATCGCTGCCATTTCGCCTCGGATATTTTCTTTTAATCGGTACAGAGAGGGAGGATTATTACTGTATACCTTTGATTTAAGGTGGCCAGCCCCGTGGGTAAATGTCCATTGGTGTCGAGTCGGGGCTGCGTGGAGGCCAAGTTTATGTCACCGCGTCGGGATATTAATTATCCAAGGAAAATTTCACGAACGATTGGTAAGGACATGCTCCATAGCGACTGAATTCCCAAGGGCGCGGAGAATGAACCAAAATGAAAAAAACTTTCGGGATATATCGTATAATATAACTTTGTATTCGTATTTAGAATAAATGTTCAATTACGATGTGTTTCGTTTTTAGTTATTGAAGAACTGCGTAGCTTTGCTGAAATGTTTTGAATACCTCAATATCAGTAGCATGCACTAGGCACGGACTCAGGTTGGGTGCTACAGAAGTACGATGTATTGCACACATTGCTTGGGATAAAATATAATTTTATGAAATATACATGTACATTAAAAGCAAAACACTTTTACATTCTACACTAGTCACATTCTAGTCCGCTTCAAATGGAGCTTCGCGTTGTGTAGTTGAAAACATTTGCAGCACGCCAGTCGCAGCCAGACATCGGCAATCTGAATTGAAATACTGGTCATTTCAAAAATTAATTCCATTTTTAATTCGAACAACTGGCTGTCGTCGCAGCCAATCATGGCGAAGTTACCGAGGCTAAAGGTGCGAAGCTCGGTCGACGGTCGATAGTGGATTTTAATGAGATATTAATATTACTTTATGTAAAGTGGGTCAACCTTTCGCTCTAATTGCCTAGGATAACGTGTTCACTAAATTCACCCGAGACTTTAAACCTCAGCTCAGTTACAGCTGTGTTCATACACAACACGGTGTCGCCAAATTAGCAGATGCACAGATGACACGATCTAAGATGGGAAATTTTGCATCATATATTAAAATTCTATTAAATTATCATTTTAGAGAAAATCACCCTGGAAAATATATATTGGGGGCCCCATTTTCTTTATTAAGTAACGGTTGACAATTAGTTGCAGAGAAGTTGAGAAATATTATTGAATGGTGTCCGGCAGGACAAAAGACGGCCGAGTGGGACGCCCAAAGTCTCGTTGAATAAACAGAATTATCGGATTTACTGTTAATTTGTAGAGCTCCATAATTACATATGTGAAAATAAAACACTTGTTTTTGAATTCTACTCGTTTAATTTACTTGTTTACGCGTTTCGCCTTGCAAGAGCATTATCAATCCAACAATTTGACTCAACAACTTGTATTTGTAAATATGATAGGGGACAATACGCGATATGCAATAGGCAATAGGCGAAACGCGTTTCAATTGTTTTATTTTCACATTTGAGAGTAAAATGGCAAAGATTGACGGCGGACTTGAGAGAGTCATCGGGAAACCTTCATTCAGCAGTGGATTGACAATGGCTGATAATGATGATGATATTGAGAAAAATTCTTAAAGCGATTCTTACGTTTGGAAAGGTATGTGGAATTTGAATCCCATCTTCTGGAAGTTCGCACAGTTTTCATGGATTGTATACACTTTTCATGCCCCGGGGCCCTTTAATCACTTTGAGGGCCCTGGATTATTAATTAAATAGAATAATACAGGATTAGTTCTATAGTAACTTCAGACCTGCGAAGGTGTATATTTTTATGTTTATTTAATAAAAAAAAACATTTTATTCAGTCTTATTAAAAAATGTACTCGCAATAAAAAGTGATAAGTGTAGTGAAAGTAAACAGAAAGAGTTTTTTAATGTTATTATTAGCTCATCGTGAATCACCGTTAACGATTGCGAATTACGGATATCTGTGATTCACTCACAGTTCGAGATTTTGAGTACATCACTAAATAAGTACTGTTTACATTTTAATGGGCAATCTTCAAGTACAGTTGTGTAATTTTAAGTAAATATATTAAATATCACTTACACACACTTAAACAGACGGTCTGTGATATTTCAAATAATGGAACGATTAATGTATTAATATCAAAGACGTAACATATAGGTTCGAAAATTGTCGCTAAAATATTGTCGCTGTAGCATAGTTGGATAATGCACCTTCCCCGGTTAGGAAAGAGATCCAGGTTCGAATCCCGGTGGCGCAACAACAATATGTTTCGATAAAATTGATTTAATATGTATATCTTTCTAATTAATATATTTAAAATATCATTTGCTCCATGCGACGAGGCACGACTCGAGTTTGGGTGCGTTCAAACGAACACGTTGTAAGTGGTAAAATTGAGTAATATCAAGTATGGTAAGTGATTGTTAATCAGGCGACATAAAGGTGCAACACAACTAGTTCTCGCGCCGGCGGGGGACAACGCTTGGCGGTGCACTTTACCGACTTGTTTGCAGCCTCAGATATGTGAATGCAGTGAACAAGATTACCGCTACTTAAAACTCTTTCTGTCCCGGTAATTCTACGCTGACACCGCCGTGTAATTGGATTTTAAATCTATCGTTAGCCGCACATTCAGGTGTTGTGTGAAAAGATACCAAACGTAATTTTAAAACGTCTTTTAAGTATGTAAATATTACAATTGTACCAAGGGCAGGTTGTTTGATCAGTGGTAAATTTTTACTATATTATATATATAGGGAACCGTTATACAAGATTCAACATCACACACGGCGCTACAGAAATGCGAATTCTACAATTAATAAATACAAAAAAAGAAGAAAAACAAAAGCTAATGTAAGAGATTGCTAAACGAAAATAAATTTTAATTTAAACCTTCCTGCGCCCTTTTAAGTAAAGTTTAAGTAAAGAGACAGTCATTAAAGGGCTAACTATCAAGTACACTCTCCCATGAAGCGACTTGGACGAAACACAATGATCAAACACATCTCGTAGTCCACGTTTTGATGATTTTTTTTACTATAGTAATTGTAAATTAATTTTACCCTCTAATATCGGATGGTAAAACCGTAAATCGTTAGTTAAAAATGGCGGACTCTTCACAGCTGTTTCAAAAGTCATTTGACACGTTGATACTTGAAAGTTGCAGTATATGACAAAAAAATATCGCTCTATTTTAGTGATGAGAGTTGGTCCGATAATGATCTCGCTGTTGATTTTATATTAGCACATAGACCGAAGATTTTTCGACAGCAATATCAAACGCAGGGGTAAATAAAGCCAGAGATGAAGCATAAAATTGCCAATTTTGAATATTTCAAATAAATAAAATTTAACGAAATTTTCAGGTATTGCTACACTATTAAGCGGGGTTAACTTTGCCAATAGTAAACGTGATGTTTGAATAAAACCCCCAAACGTTGTTTTACCACGGGCGTGGATTAAAAGTTAGTTAAGTAATTTACTATGGTAAAATTTTACTACTGATGGTAAGTGACTCAAAGTGTCATCGATACGGATGTGGTAGGCACGGTTGTGACCACCTCCACGTCTAGCGCAATTATAATGTAGGACAATAATTTTAACAGTTCATATTTATTGTAAAACGCTATTAGAATTTTATTTATGACCGAGGTACTTTGAAGGATGCGGTTTAGTGACACGTGATGAGTGATGAGCTGAACCATTTTTGTGATTCGATTGTGAGAATGATTAGTAACTGAGATTTAATTACTGTAAGTTTAGTTTCTAGTGTATCAGTTAGTGATTGTAATCCAAATAGGGATTGC
Source organism: Eubasilissa splendida (assembly GCA_031772225.1). NCBI lineage: Eukaryota > Metazoa > Arthropoda > Insecta > Trichoptera > Phryganeidae > Eubasilissa > Eubasilissa splendida. The sequence goes on along the minus strand of CM062845.1, from coordinate 20,784,658 downwards.
GTACGAAATTTAGAAACTTTGAAAATTCTGAAATTCGTTCTCATAAATAAAATTTAGAATTCCGAAAATTTCATAGCGCATTCCGAATTATAAATATATAAAAATAAAATATTACGACCTCAGACTAATGGCTACACAATGAGTAATCGCAAAACAATAGGGGGTTCCGAAAAGATCGATCCTAGAAAGCGATGTAGAGAGATAACGCCTTCATGAAAGGAACCGATGCACTCGGCCGGCACAACAGACAAAACACAAAAGATAGCGGTTGCATCAAAGAGATGTCCGAAAACTGGCGGATCAGTATTGAGATTTTTTTGTCGAGTACGGAAGTGCGGTGTGTGTGTGTGTGTATTTAGTTATTCTGCCTTGGTTTTTGGTTAAATTATTGATATTTATTAACAAGGTAAATTGGAGCAGTTTTAATTTATTTCCGTTATTTAATATATACAGTAAAACTTTGATTATTCGGACTAATTGTGACCGTGGGTAGTCTGGATAATATAAGGTATAAGCAAGGGACTTTCTTAAACTTATATCATTAGCAAATGACCACAATGCATATGAAAGTGTTATAGGGTAAATTGGTTATATTGATGTATAATATTCCATTCAAATAAATCTTCAAGAAAAAACAATTTGTTTTTAGTTGAAATTTTTTTATTATTAGAATAGACTAAAAAATATGTCGATTCGACCGAATTCAGAAAAAGTTTATTTTTGAATTTCGAATTTTTTTATTTCGTTAAAATTTGCAATCCCTAAATTTAGATAATTCGGTTCTCGAGAATCCGGAATTTTTACAGTTGAGTATTTGGATTTTAAAAATTTGAATTCAGCATTATTTGAATTTAATGTTAAAAAAAAAACAAGTACAGTCGATTCCGCTTAATTGGGCCGCCGGTTAATTGGGGCAGCCGCCTATTTGGGCCAAATCTCAAGGAACGGAAACCAAAGCAAGGAACTAACTGTAATTTACATTGTTTAATTGGGACAGTAAATTAAAAGATTGCAAATCATTAGTTTAAAAATTATTAATGAGTTCCACAAAAGCCAGAGAGTTAGTGCAAAAATTTCCCTTTTGCAAGCAATACAGTTGGCGAGCTATAAAAACCAACACCATATGAAATCTTTACACCTTTGGGTGGTAAATGGGGACGTGTTGGAAGTTTTATTGTCAATTATCAAGAGTTTTCGATAATATGCAAGATGCAATTGTTGAAGCATTAAATCGAAACTTCAAAAATTAGGTGAAGAAGACGCTGACGACGATTAATATCCAACTATGTCTGTAAGTAACCAGGAGAAAAAAAATAGCCAGGTTACAGCGTTATTTTATGCAAGGAGGCAATAGAAGGAGCTCTACGTATTAAAGAAAAAAATCATCATTTAATTTTAAGCTCGCTTCGGCTGATTGGGGAAGCTCTTGGTCCCGATGTGTCCCAATTAAGCGGAGATATTGAAGCCTCTGACATAACATTTAGACCATCCTAAGTCATAGAACTTCCACACGATATCTCAGGTTCCGTTGTGAGGACTCAACTCCGTTTTATTATTGCGCGAATGCGACTCTCCTTGCTAGATTGTCTACCGTCTAGATTGGAGCTGCTTGATCCAGCTGCGATATCCAACGAACTCTGCGGGATCCGACTGTCGTTCGAAAATTCCGTTCTGACCGTCGGTTCTTCAGCCGACTCCCCGACTCACTCTCCTTACTGAATCTTCCCCTCAACTGATCGTTTCTGACTGTTCGAACTCCCCGCCGCGTCCGGCCTCTTAAGCTCTCTGGGGCTTAGGGTGTGTCCTTGACACGTTTCTTGGTCCATCCCTCCGAGCGGTGGTTGGTTCTAGCGCCCGCTCTGTGGCTACCAGCCCTGTCGTTGGCTGCAACAGTGGCCGCCCCGGCCACGCCTCCCGCCGTGTCCCCAGTCGACCGCGGTCCGGCTGCTGCGATGACACGCGTAGGCCCCAAAATTATGGTCCGTCTCAGGCCATCCCCATATCATAACCTTAACTTATACTTACGCTTCTAAAACCTACCCTAGTCTATGTACATTATTACTATTGTTTTACATTAGCGACGACACATATTTACATTAATTACGTAAACTACACATAGCTACCTATAATTACACTCTTAAAACCTACCCTGTTCTATGTACATTATTACTAGTATATTACATTGATGACGATACATATTTACATTAATTACGTAGGCCCATAGCTACCTTATGAAAATAAATATATCTAGGTTGACTAATTAAAATTATCACATGGATAAAGTCGGTCGCATCTTACACCATTAAAACGAGCTAGCCTATTATAATTATACCAAATTTATTATTACAATAAAATATAAAAACGTTGAAGGTCTTGCCGGCATTCTGGAAATTTGACGGGCTTGCAAAATTTCGACCGGGTATTTTATTGCCCTGCACCGGATTGTAAAATCTCCGCAGATGGCCGTTGTCTATTGTTAAATATATTTTTGGGATCTCCCGTACGAGATCCATACTGATTTAATTTACTTATTGTAGTTTTGTAATGGTCATATGAAAGAAAAGATGTATTCGTTGATTGATGCGATGACGGCGTTGTTCTTGCTGTGTACCTACGTGGTAGGTTATACACGAGTGTTTAATGTGAACTTATTTAAAAAAATATATTAAACGGACAGCACAATACTGTTTTGCGATGGGGCCGAGCCGAAGTGGAACGAGCAATGTGTAGCGATTCACGTTACCCGTGCAAGTAGGGGTAAACATTGTGATTATTTATTACCGTGAAAGGCATATTTGACATTTGGTCCGCATTAAATACAAATTATAATATTCCAACAAATGGCGAGTGCTGGTAAAGCAAAATAACGCAGTTTGCCGTACTTTAGCTACAGCCATTGTTTAACAAGTGTAATCGTGTTGCGGGTGTAAGAGTATGCGAGCCCATAAAAATATGACAAACTGCGTAATTTGATTTCCCCAACAGTTGAAAAATCTCCAATTTTCTCTTAAATGATAAATGAAAATTGTAATTAAATTGGCTACAAAATTAATAGTGATAGCTGCCGTAGGCGATTTCAGGACTAGTAGACACCTAATCTAACCGACACATGATAGCTACCGTGGGCGATGTTATGTTTGTACCAACAGTCCGAAGCCACATCCCTATCTTTTAGTTAGTTAACCTTAACCATTCTTGATTTGAGGAGAATTATGAGTTGAAACCGTTATTTTAATAGTTTTGACTAATCTAATCTTATTATTTATGCTTTCTGTAAGCGGATGTGCATTGAAACGATTATTTCATATCATCTAATTTATTGCTTTGTTTACCCGGTACAGAACCCGGATTTAAATTATCTTCTATATTATTTAATGGAAGAAATATTTCCAGAATTATCTTTATAAACTATAACACAACCCTTCAGAAATCAGATTGTATCTAACATCCAAACAAGAGAGAGAGGCTGAAAGTCTATTCGTTTCAATACATCTCCATGAATTGGTTATTTGTACCCCTAAAGTCAATAAACGTAATTACTTCAAACCGCCAAGTCTGGATTTTCAAAATTTTCCTTCATGGTACAAAACAGTGATTTAATAAGTTAAATTTGATTCAGTGAACTAGTATTGCGATTTTTTTATTATTTACGATTATGATGGTGAAACTTTACCCCCGAAATTGTTGTGTAAAGATCGATATACACCATTTGGTTCCATCTGCTCTCTATACAAAATGTATTAAAAATGTGCACATGAATTATCCAATGCTTATTAATAAGCTTACACATGTAATCTCATGGTAATCAATGATTTATATTGTTCCGTACAGGAAACAAGAACTGTAATTGTAAGGGTGGTTCGCCGGTTCGCTCTGGTAGCTCGGATGAGATTGTCTGCAGCGTGGTGCAGCGGTCCAGGGGGGTCCAAAATCTTGTCCAGAGTCTCGCCGTGGCCCGCTTCCCCCTCCACTCGGCGGTCCGTTGATGCAGCGGCGTAGGGAATCCAGCGGCGTGGGGTGCCGGGCGGAATGTTTCTGTGACGCGGAAAAATGGCCCCTTCCTATTCATTTATTTCTCGGGCCACTTTTTCTCGCGTCCGTAGTTCGCAATGCTGTGCGGAACATATATCTCATTATTATCTTTCTCCAAACAACAACCCTTACTATGCGATGGCTCTTGAGTTTATATATCTTGAAGCTACCCGTAGATTTTTTATTCAAAAATTAATATAAACATTATTTGTTCTATTAGATTTGTTCTTTCCATCTTGATCAAAACGATCCATTATATTCCTTTGACGATATATTATAACGGTATATTATATTCCTTTGTTGGAACGAAATGTAAAAAATATCTCGCCTTCTTTGTCTTATCGGATTAATGTAAACATTCAAACACATTCTTTGTTCTATCGGACTTCTTTGTTTCAGAAGCTCAAGCATTAGTGACAATAAGCTAATGACTAATTTGATAAGCTATCTGAAAGCTGCGGAGATATAATACATAAAATGCACAGTAAGGCGATAATGTATTTATTAAGAGAACACATTCTTATTGTGAAGATGTAATTATTCAGAACAGACGGTCTGTGATATTTTAAATATTATTTAAATGTATTAATTAGAAAGATATACATATAAAATCAATTTTATCGAAATATATTGTTGTTGCGCTACCGAGATTCGAACCTGGATCTCTTTCCAAACCGAGGAAGGTGCATTATCCAACTACGCTACAGCGACAGTACTTTTGACGACAAATTTTCGAGCCCGTATATTACACTTTTTCAAATTGTGCATCTATCGTTCCATTATTTGAAAGCAATCTACATTGTTTTTACGGAATCTCAAATTTACAACTTATATATTATTAAGAGAACACATTCTTATTGTGAAGTTGTAATTATTCAGAACAGACGGTCTGTGATATTTTAAATATTATTTAAATGTATTAAATAGTTGGATAATGCACCTTCCCCGGTTGAGAAAGAATCCCGGTAGCGCAACAACAATATTTTTCAATAAAATTGATTTTATATGTACATCTAATCTAATAAATACATTTAATTAGTATCTGATAATATATTTTATTACCGTCGTCCATACATCTGCAGAGCTATGTGCTGGACATAGTTAACTTGTCCGAGAAGATGACATTAACACTACATACATATTGACAAAGCGCAGCCGTCGTGGCCCAGGCCCAGCTGGAAGCTTTTTTGGAACATTCTGTCGGCTGATTAGCGACCCTAGACCCATAGACCCTGCGGTCGATGCGGCCTTCAAGGAAAAAGTATTAACCACAAAAATAAATAATTAGACACTCTTTTGATTGGCATTACTTTTTTCATTTTTTATTGATTACCATAGTTGAATTATAAGAGGAAATAACAGACCATCATAATTGTTCCGTACGGGTGTTATGTGTGTACTCACACTCCGAAGCCGCATCGCTATCTTTTAGTTTGTCAACCTTAACATTTCTTGATTTGAGGAGAGTTATGAGTTGGAACCATTATTTTGATAGTTTTGTCTAATTAATTTCTGTATGCGGATGTGCATTGAAACGATTATTTCACATAATCTAATTTATTGCTTTGTTTACCCGGTACAGAACCCGGATTTAAATTATCTTCTATATTCAATATATCGATACATCTCCGTGAATTGGTTATTTGTCCACTTATAATTCAATAAACGTAATTACCTCAAACCGCCAAGTGTTTATATTCAAAATCTTTTTTGACGGTACATAACACAGGAAACAAGAATTTGAACAAGGGTGGAGGGTGGTTGGCCGATTTCAGCTTCTCTCAACCGGCGGTGATGATGATGAGGTCGAAAGAAATGAAACACAAAAGATGTTCAATATAGACACACTACGAGGACACAATCGAGAATGAGCTTCCCGCCAGCAGAATACGCAGTTTTATTTCAGATACATACAATACATACATTCATATAATATTTTACCCGTCATATTTGCATGTAGGTACGTAGCGACAGGCCACCGCGGTGACGTTTCATTAAGAATGATAGCCTTTGATTCTCGAAATTTATCCCACGGGTTTTTCGGCGCCACGACGATGATTGTACCTTTAAATTACTGACACGTGTCTTATCAAATCACTTGATTGGCGCCTCCTCGGCGTGTAATCCTGTGCGATACAATCATATTGTAGACATGTATTTTCATATTACGGTCGAAGATGCTGAAATGTGAAAAATTTTTAATGTTTCAGACATATTCAAATTTAATTCAATCGGAGATTTGATCTATTTCAAAAGTTTGGTAAATACAGGGGAAAGGTTTTTAACTATCAGATGATCGTATTAAGATATTATTCATATTTTTCCAACACTCCGATTAAATAGAATCTAGGTAGATTATCTCTATAATGAATTTCACACATTGCTTGAACCGTTTTAACCTAGAATTAAATAGTGTGTATTTAGGCTGATCCATCTAATATAACATGTAACTGCTGCCCTTGTGTTTTGTTGAAGCAACCAGCAATAGATGTGGATGTGGGATGTTGAAATTCCGCTGCGACCACGGGGCCTAGCAACAACCGACGAAGTGATTTGTTTTTTGTGAACACGTTTCCGTCGGCTAATCTCCGCGCAAACTGGATATTTTTTTATACTAAAACAATGGTCGAAAATATGTACCAGTGAACCCATAAAACATCACATTTCAACTAAATATAAAACAATGGTTTTTTACCTTTCCATACTGTCATAAAAATACTAACGTGCATGTATAATAATAGATTTGGGGTAAAAATACATTTTGTACACATCCCTGCATAAACAAAGACGGGTTCGCGTCACCGCTAATGCTCGTAGCCACGGTGTGTAACACGAATTAATGAACTTCTCTCAACCAGATTATTATTTTGACTCATTTTTACACATCACGTTGTTTACAAGTCTGAGAGGGACAGACGATGCGCCTGTCTTAAGTGTAAATTGTCAAGTGGATAGGACCGGTAACATGCTCTCTCCACTCCAATATTATTAATAGGTATTATAATAAGGCGGTATAGTTGTAAAAATTGCCCATTTGGAATTTCCATCGGGTTGCACAAATCACGCAAACGACGTCTTTCCATTCTCGAGTTTCGACTAAAAATATAAGTTTTTGGTTAAAATAAGTACTAATACAGTATTCAAAGTTCGCAGAAAAAGGTTTGTTCATAAATTACCTATTGATTTCCTCATCCGCAGCGTCGTAGTGAAGAATCACGGCCAATCCTGTTGCCATTTTTATGTTTTGACAGATTATGGTACGTTTATCTCCCTCACTCCCTCACTCTCTCTCCCTCTCTCTCATTCAAATATAACACGGACGTTAATTTACATACTGTCTATTTTTGAGGGTTGGTGTAACAATCACCTTCATTTCAATATTGCAATTTTGAGATTAGGCCTGAATATATATATATATATCATAAAAATGATGGCCTATAGCCATTCACATATGGTTTTTGTTTGTCGCGTTGTATTTTCTCCCTTTTATTTAAGCGAATTTTCGATTTAATTCTTATCTATACGATACAATATGATATCTAAAGAAAATGATCGAGTATAATTACATTTTTTCAATTGGAAAAACCTTTACGACCCTTCTCGCAGATAGACGCCGGTCCAGTGAACGGATATTAATGCCCTTCCCGCCGTGAGTGTGTTATAATCGGTGAATTAACAGCGCAGCGCATCCATGGTTCTGGTTCTCCGTTCTTGGCCGACTGTCAGACCGCGCCTGATTAGATATCTTCAGGTGTCCTTGGATGATAAGACGTCGACGGCTATAAAATTATAGCCTTATAAACTCAATCATTTTAGATAAGTTCTAACCAGATTGTACGCGCGGATTGAAAATATTTTAAATGCGACAAAAACTGTGGATTCTTCTCGATGTCTAACACAAATTGTGGCGAAATAATTGGAAACGACATTAGAGGAGCTTGACTCCATGAAAATGATAGTCCTGAAAGTCGTTGGGCGTTGGTCGGGCATTATGATGATTGTGCTCGCGCCTCACTTCGGCAATCGATCATTATAGGAAGGTGGACACGTTCAATCCAGTCCGTCAGCGCACAAATTAAAGATTTCTTCATTATTATTGGAGCGTAATTGTTGCGTGCTCGAACAAAGGTGTACAATTTACTGCAGCTGTACATGATTCACATACGATTCGATTTACTAAACGCGATGTTCACAATGCGTACTAAACGCGATGTTCACAATGCGTACTAAACGCGATGTTCACAATGCGTACTAAACGCGATGTTCACAATGCGTACTAAACGCGATGTTCACAATGCGTACTAAACGCGATGTTCACAATGCGTACTAAACGCGATGTTCACAATGCGTACTAAACGCGATGTTCACAATGCGTACTAAACGTGATGTTCACAATGCGTACTAAACGCGATGTTCACAATGCGTACTAAACGCGATGTTCACAATGCGTACTAAACGCGATGTTCACAATGCGTACTAAACGCGATGTTCACAATGCGTACTAAACGCGATGTTCACAATGCGTACTAAACGCGATGTTCACAATGCGTACTAAACGCGATGTTCACAATGCGTACTAAACGCGATGTTCACAATGCGTACTAAACGCGATGTTCACAATGCGTACTAAACGTAATCAGGAGACTCGACTCGTCATCAAATTAGTTTAAATCAACGTCCTAATAAAGATGCGAATACGGAATACATGTCACATTAACATTCTTACTATTTTCAATTTAAGCTAAACGCCTGTACTATGAAACTAAATACTGAATCGCCGGTCTCCGGGAACGGGGCGCGAATCCCCGACCACTAGATTACTAGGCCAGCGTCTCACTAGAACGACAAAGAAAGAAATGGTTGCCATGTGACATCTTTAAAATTGTTATCGGTAAAGACAGCTAATATTTCCGTCGTCCGCATAATTTGTATTTATGACCATATCAGAATTTACGATCATAATGATAATGTGGGGGGAGGGGGGGTGTCACACGTGCTCTCAAAAACATGTAACATTTATGAGAAGGAAAGAAATCCTTTGTACGATACACATACTGATAAGAAGCGAGGTTTTGCGGTTCATGGGACGAATGTCGAAATACCTATGATTTATTTACACACTTTTGCCGACATACTACAAGAGCACACCATCATCATCATTTACATATTAATATCGCCCTGAATGGAGAAAAATCATGGATTTACAAATGCGATAAATAGCGTTATTGTCAAATATAAAAAAAAAATCGATTCAGATTCGCGCATCACTGAAAAAGGAAAAGCAAAACCAGGATCAACAAGAAGGTAAAAAGGAAATAATTTTAAAAATAACTGTTTTAACTCGAAAAATACTGGCAGATCAGATTGTGCTCGGCTGCCGTCAGCTATTCATGACTTCGTGTGCGCTCGGTCTTTGTTTAATTCAACAACAATTCTATTCGCTGGTATTTCATCATTGGCGCTATAATTGATTGGTACGTTTCAAAACACTAGAACAGTGGGGTTATAACATAACGTTACGCCAGTGACACATTTGCACGTTAATTTTATAATACAATTTGCATTTTTTTAAAGTCCCGGCACGTGCTGGCGTATCACGGCACTAATTTATGTTCACAACACATTATTCGCTAAATTGTACTCTGCCCCTCTGACTCTTCAGCTTCCTCCCGGCCCGGCCCTGTGCAGTATCCACGTACTCGGTATAGTTAGAAACCTTGACCCCATTCGCCTACTAAAAATAAACAATTTCGCATAAATTCCCGCTGTGTGGCGCGATAATTTCTTTGTTATCTGCAAATACGTATTTACTTTTTTTTACATTTATCATTCTGAACGTCTGCATTTAAATATCAAAATTGAATAATAAAATATTCTCTTTGGCCTATGTTCACATACATAAACCAAAAAGAAAAGAAAAAATGATGTTCGAGGTTCACGCTAAACGTGCACATAAATGATAATTAATACAAAACAAAACTAATTATTTTAGTCATTTAACCCATTCCCCGCGGGTGACTCATAAATGCTGTGAAAATCGTACTGAAATTATTTGCAATTTTTATCCTTCCGAGATATATACTCAAAATATAATTTCCACACGGACAAATACAAATAACCTACAAACTCCAAGAGCACATACAACATGTGGTCAAAGGAACTACAAATATTTTGGACCTAAACTATTTAATAGAATGCTGAAAGATTTAAATCAATTGAATTGTCCCAAGAACATGAAACTATATATTAAAACTTGGATTCGTAATATGGGTAGAGCCAGTGTTGGTGCACTCATCCAAACATATTGACTCATACCTATATTAATTATTGCTACAAAGTGATCCAAAATAGTATAAATATAATTATATTTAAGTAATAAATGTAATTCTATCTACCGCTTGTAATTCTAATTAATTGAACGATTGCTTGTAAACTATGCCCGTCTCGACACAGAATTTCTCGGGCACAGTCCAAACAGATTTTTACATAAATAAATATGCCGATATTTGTCAAGAATTATTAGCCATCTTATAAACAAACACGAAATAATAAAAGTCCTCGTATCATCCAGTACCGGTCAGTTACTCGAATTTTCAAACTCAGTTTATACGTGTAGAATGTAATGCTTTTCGAACCGAAATTCAAACAAAAAAAAAACAAATAGAAATTAGCGCCTGCACAGAACACTACTTCACTCTTGTACGTATGACCACAAATGGTACAAGTGTAGCGATGATGTAGGGCACCATTCTGTTCTCTCATGGATCATTTTGTTTACGTTATTTTGTAATTATGATTCTGATTTCTGTATTTGTATATATTCGTGAGAACACTCGAGAAACTTTGCTGTCGATTTCTTAAAAAACAAATAATAAATTTGTTGCATTGTCGTAGTGTAAAGTCGTAAATTAGAATGCCACCAAAGAGTGCCGCGTATGAAAGATGTCATGCCTATTTATGAACGCGATCAATAGGTTAACCCTTGCGTTAACCCTGCTCGAGCTGACGCCCGCATTGTTTGATTGCGTACGACGTGTGCTACGTCATATTGTCATATCTAGCAATATTTTAAGTATGATAACAACTATTTTTCATCCATTAAAACCGGTGAAAACATTTAAAACGCTTAAAAATTACGCATTTCTCACGGTAACACAAGTTGACATTACGGTTGCGTACGGGTAATTTCTATCATGGTATGTTGAGGGTTAAGGATCTAAGACTCAAACGATGTTCCCTATTGAGAGACGATCTGCTACTTCCTGCGTGCAGGTAGGTACCTACTTTAACTCATGCAATCTATATAACTGTTATAAGTCAGGTAGTAGAGTTACGCAATAACGGTTGGTATGATTTATGATGTTGAAAGGTAACTATATACTCTATACGAAGGAGATCTATTATCAATCTATTACATCTGTAGCGATCGGAATTCAAATCTACCGCCATCTCAGTCGGCATCGGCGCTAGCGACAGCGCTGCCGGCTGCTGCTACAAGTCGGGCTCAACCATTCACCGCCAAGCATTGTCTCCAGTTTCATCGTTTCACAATGGCGGTCTCGCCGGCTCGCGCTCGCCGAGCAAGACCGCCAACTCGCTTCATTTCATTTCATAAGACACGCGCACCTTCTACATCTTCACTCGTTCATTCACCACTGTATTCATTTCTATCTGTCTTCATTGTTTTTATCCTACCGACAATTACCACCCCCCCATACGCCAAACAAGTAAGACAATATTTAATAAATAAGTTCATTTTTCAAATCAAATTGATCTTTTGTACGTGAAAGATATTTGGTCAAAACTACATGTTTTTCACCCTCACACGCATAGGTTTTGGTATAAATAATTAAATAAGAAGTCGCCTAAACTTTAATTTTGTGGACCAGCCCCGTGTCTGGGATTAAAATGTCCACATTTACAAGTTGATAAAAGTTACGCGCCGGCTAATAAAAACCATTACCTAATTTATTATCTCTTTTGGCTGATATTTTTGTATATGACAAAACAATGAAAGACTGTTGCGATAATTTATTTATTTCCATATATGTAGGCATGCAACTTTAGTGATATTTTATTTTTTATTTTATTAAAGGATTTTGACAGTGTAAACATAATTGTAACAAACATAATAACTATTTAACGTGTGATACTAATAATGAAAATCCATAAAAAATATTTGGATACATGAGTATGTTCAGATGAAAGAAGGAGAAGGGTGGGGGAGGTTGCAACTAATGTTGCGGTAAAGGGAGAGCAACGTGAATTTTTATAGTTACAGTGAATGACCAATGTTTAGATTGTGGTGGTTCATAAGAAGAACCCTTCGAGCGTAGTACGGCTAATGTTGAACAAGTCAATTTCTGTAAATTTCTCATTATGGTATTTGTATGACCGGTGAATGAATGAATTTTGTATGTAAGATGTTCTACTTCTGGAAATGTGTAATATATAACTAGAGAAATAATTTAAAAAACGTAATATGTACTTACACCCGTTTGGAAACGCTTACGATACTCACCAGTGATCCAATGGTCGGGGGTTCGAGCCTCGTTCTACAGGGTGGCCCAAAAAAAGTGAGAACATCTCGTAACACATGAGTTATATCAAAACATAATAAAATTGATTATAATTGTTAATGTAATTTTTTCCACAATATTTAGCTAATCAGAAATCATCAAAACACCCCATATTGCATAATCCACTATTTTTAAATCTGGACTGTTCGGTGGCCACGTGCCTGGCTCGATGAAATTAACATTCTCACGACGAAGAGAGTTGATTGTATTTCTGGCTGTGTGAGATGGAGCTCCGTCCTGCTGTAATGTCCAGTTATGTCTAGCTATACTCCAGGCACTCTGACGTTTTTCAATTCGCAAATTTTTGATCGGAATACGGTCAGAAAAAACCAAATACAAACAATGGGAAAATTAATAAACAAAGATGGCGACCGGAAACTGTTGAAATGAAACGTAATATAGGTAAGTAAATTAGTTAAACTATTGTTGATATAGTTAAACTAATTTTGATGTAATTATATCACATTTTACGAAATGTTCGCACTTTTTTTGGGCCACCTGTAGGAGGCCATCAAGTTAGTCTTATTTTTATAGCGTTTAGCTTAGTATGAAAATAGTAAGAATATTGATGTGACAAGTATTCCGTGTATGTATCTCTATATATATATAAACTACTTCACAATGCACAATGCATAATGCTAAATGCATAAACTGTTTTCTAACAAATTACATTTTAAGATTTTAAAAATAAGTGTAGATGATTAGAATTTAATTCCTTTGTTCCTTCCCAGTGGACTATACACACACACATCACACACAGAAAAAAACCCGCCACTATCCAATTGACGAAAAATAGAGGGTGTTTTAAAATGATTATCTAGCAATAGTGGCGGTTTTAGAATTGAAAACATGTTTGTATATTTTAATCAAAATCTATATCAATCTACATCACCGCAAATACATCTATCTCTATGTCATTAATTAGATAGTCGCAGTTTTGATTTTTTGTTGTTAAACTGAGAACTACAATGCATTACGGGTAAATATTGTACATATTAAAAATACGAGTAGAAAATGTGTGTCTAAAATCAACCATGTCAGAAACACAAGCATTTAAATTACACATTTCGATTAAGTGAAGTATTGTTTTGATTTCAAATTATACATTGAATATAAAAAATATAAGGTCATCAGCTTCGAGCGGTCAGACCCTTCAGATCCTAAATCATTCAGGGTCTGAAGCAAAGATATATAGCAATGATAGGTCAATTTCGTAAATATTTATTTCAGAGACTTAAATCTGGCATTTTGACATTTTGGACTCGTAATTTAGTCAGGTATCCACCGACAAAATAATGTGGACTAGGTTTGTTACACCCTGTATTACTTTATATTGTATTACTTTCGCATTAATTAATAATTATGCGAAAAGTTGTACTTCGGGCTGGTTGTGTGATCAGTAGTAACTTTTTACTAACGCCCGTAGTAAAAAATACTTTGCGGGTTGTTGATACATCAAATTTACTGCTGTCAAAGCATAGATGGAGATGTCTATAGGCGCGACAAATAATTATGAAATGTGCTTTATGTTTAAAAAAATTATTATATTATATATTTATTTAATAATCTGTTATAAGTACAATGATACGATACAAATTTTTTTTTGTGCTACACTTCTCTAAAAAGCATATACTTATGCAGAGAAGTGGACTGTATATTAATACATTATCTATGGAATTTTTCGCCTAGGCGGTCGATATCTGTGACTTAGGTGGTGAAATTTTTTCGTATTATGTGTATATATATATAAATTCATATATTAAACAACGAGATCACCATCGGACGAACTCTCATCACTAAAATGGCGGAATATTGAATGATTAATTGTCCTACACTGCAACTTTCAAAGTATCAATATGCCAGAGTCCGCCATCCGCCATATTTAACTATCGATTCTCGTTCTTACTATCGGATATCAGACGGTACAATGAGTTTACTACTAGTAAATATTTTTTTACCAACGATCAAACAACCGGTATTTACTTTGGTAACTTTTTTTACTATAGTAAAAAGATACTACTGATCAACGACGCTCCGGGGCTAGGTGCAAATGGTGTGAACTGTAAATATATCTTGGTACTGCGATACAGCGATACATACAACCTCTTGCCAAATGATTAGACTCGCTCAAAATTTCTGAGAATCAAACAATTTGTTTCAAAAATATACATGATATTTTAATTATTTTTTTCTCTCAACACACACATTGGAAATGTGTTCACTAGTATTGGGTGGAATAATATATGTGAAAAAAAAATTAAATACCATTTGTTTCTCAGAGATATATGATTTTTTACACTGAGTCTAATAATTTGTATATCACATATTTCTGTGTATGTGTTAAGTTGTGAGTTCCATAACAAATGGTATAATTTGTCTGTCACATTATTTACAATGCTATCTATCTATGTAGAGCTATCAAGGGTGGCATTGTCTCGTGTCTCAACATGGATACGAGCAGTGGGGGGCTAAGGGCGCCAAACAACATTCGCAAGGTTATTAACCGTGGGGTTCTGTGTACGAGAACAGTAATTTTAATTAGAGTATCTAGTAATACAATTCATTGCCCCTTCGCGTGTCGTGCCCCTGAATTGCCAGCCGCTCCGATAAAAGCAGCGTTCTCAATCTGTCTGCAGACGTGTCTAGTGTCACGACGGCGACCGGCGCCTGTTCTTGAATGTTCGCAGCTTTCCTTGTGTTTTCTTTGCTGTATAAAGGCCGAGTCGCGCGTCGCGCCGTGTGGATTCGTGGCTCCGGACGCGTGCGGCGGCGCCGGACCGACACCGCGACGAGGACACACGAAAGTAGCCCTCGATCAAGAAGTTCCGTTATAGATGCGTGATTTTTAACGTGTATTGACCGTCACTATTTCTTATTTTATTATAAAGGTGCTGCACTCCGAAGTCACATTTCTATAATTTAGTTTATCAACCTTATCCTTTCTTGATTTGAGAAGAGTTATGAGTTGGGACCATTATTTTAATGGTTTTGTCTAATCTTATTATTTATGCTTTCTTACGAACGATTATTTCATATCATCTAATTTATTTTTTTGTTTACCCGGTACAGAACCCGGATTTAAATTATCTTCTATATTATTTAATGGGAGAAATATCTCCAGAATTATCTTTATCAACTATAACACAACCCTTCAGAGATCAGATCGTGTCTAACATCCAAACGAGAAAGAACTGAAAGTCTATTCGTTTCAATACATCTCTGTGAATTAGTTATTTGTACACTTAAAACTCAATAAACGTAAATACTTCAAACCGCCAAGTCTTCATATTCAAAATTTTCCTTCATGGTACATAACAAAGGAGATAGATTATCAATAGGTCATTGAAAATAGCCCATGTCCAGGGATGAGATTTTTATGAAATTTTCGATTCGAGACAGATCGGATTATGCTGATGTATGAGATTCTTTGGAAAAGACTCTCGACTTTCGTACTCCACGGTGTACACAACAAGTCTCACGTCACGCTCGACAGTCCATTGTCCATTGATGTTTTGTTCATCAGTTGGGTGAATTTGAATCTCCCCAGTTGCTGTTAAAACGGAATAAACACTTGTAATTCAATGCCTTTTGTTTGCCTAACTTTCAGAAATAAAGAGATAAACAGTAAAGTTGGTTTGTCCGATACTATCCGTTATTACTGAAAAAAACATATTCATAATTATTCATTTAAAAGTAAGGATACCTTTTAGAATTGTCATTTTCAAAAGAAAAACACGATGCATCTGGTAGCCTCCGAATTCCATAATCATATGAGAAATGATTTCTTTACATTCCATATATAGAATTATGAATTTTAATTCATTCTTAAGGCGAACAAAATCGAAAAAATGTGAATTAAATGATTCTAATTTTGAAAACAATTGTATTGGAAATGAATAATTCTTAAATGTAGAAAATAATTTAGAATTCATTAATTCAAAAAAGGTAAGTTCTTTTATTGCTCCATGCCGTTTTTTAAATTCGCTTAAAACATTATCTACGATTTCTCTGAAAACGCGATTGAAATGTATTTTAACATCAGCGACATTTCTTTTTCTTTTCGGCTGTTTCGTTAATGAAAGCGCTAACTAAAAACTAATTCATAAAAACAGAAACAGATTGAATTGATGCTATTAATTAAAATATATGTCTGTACATCAGTATGTATTAACTCAAAGTAATAATCAACTTAAATATGTATTACACTCTTCTCACACTTCGTAGATTGACAGATAACAAATTATCCGTTAAAATACACAGTGGAAAAGAATTTAGTTAGCAAAGCAAATATGTAAAAGTATTTTTACTGGAGTTTTCAGTATGGGTTAATCCCTTTCGAATTATGCACAAATTGTTTGAATAAAAGGTCAATTTTGGTAGCCTTAAAGACGCCCAATAGGTTGAGTAAGAAAATATATAGTTTAGTGCGTTTCTCATAGGGATTGAACAAACAAGTTAAACGCGACCGACGCGTGCGTTCTAGCAAAATGCGGAGACGAATGGCAATGAAGTTGAATACAAATTACGCTAATCCGGGTAATAACGGCTAGAATTTTATAGGGTAAAGACCTATTCCCGTCATGAAAAGTCATAAGATAATTTTTTATTTTATTGTTCAGAATCTTTAGTAATGCACAGATTTTTTGCTTGAATGCAGTGCACGCTCCTGGTGGTTATGAATATTTAGTAACTATGTAGACAAGGAGGAAGAAATATGTAGGAAAAAACATATTCTATGCTGAGGTGGTTTGATACATGCGCCTGAGATTTTATTTTTGTATATGCCGTGGAAAGTTAGTTACAATGATGGCATCTGGCAATGCAGCTGTACTCGCATACGGGCCGGGCCTTTGGTGACTCTCCAAGATACAAGAATAGATTGCAAAATAAAGACACCCATGTGGTTATTTGTAAGCGGTGCAGTCGAATACCAAAATATTAGCTCCGCGTCATGCGTCACCGCTGCCGATTGGCCCTAATGCGAACAGTATTAATAATTAATCTGTGTTTATTTAGTAAACCTACTTTTATTCACTGATAAGCGTTGAGTTGGCAACAGAATTTATTGTTAACTGAACGGTGTTCACAACCGCGAATCGGGACCTCTGATGACAGAAAAAAAAATTAAGATTGAGAAGAGATGATTGAGGCGTGGTATTGAAAGAATGCGGCAGTAGAGAGGTCCGCGCCCTACGATACATTTAGTATCGTTAGTGCTAATATAATTTAATCAGTTAATCAACAATGATTAAGATAGTAACAAAGAAAATAGTAAATTCAACCAATCACATGTTTTCCCTGAATTATTACATAAAGGATGTCCAGTGGAAAATTTTCATTAGGAGAACACATTCTTATTGTGAAGTTGTAATTATTCAGAACATAGTTATACATAATGTGTCCAAAATTTAATAAAAATGAATTGATAATTCTGGCGTCTGCTATCAGTTTACTCAAAGGTATTTGAGATTCTGTAAAAATAAGGTAGATGGCTCTTTTAAATAATGGAACGATTAAATGTATTAATATCAAAAAGGTAACATATGGGTTCGAAAATTGTCGCTAAAAATATTGTCGCTGTAGCATAGTTGGATAATGCACCATCCCCGGTTAGGAAAGAGATCCAGGTTCGAATCCCGGTGGCGCAACAACAATATTTTTCGATAAAATTGATTTTATATGTATATCTTTCTAATTAATATATTTAATTCATATTGAAAATTTTTATGTTTAATAAAATAAAAAAAACTACAATGTTATTCTCATATTTTATTTATACAAAATGGAGTTTAACCATGCGGGTTTTACGTTTTTTACGGAGTAAAGTGTTGGTTCAATGGCAGCAACTTCACTTTCTCGTAGGACCTAAATTGTTCGAGAATTGTTGCTCTAAACTCTCGACTCAAGGTATCCCCACAAAAAAAAGTCGCACGGTGTGATCGAGGTGACCAGGGTATGTCTCCGTACTTGCTAATTAATTTATTGGGAAAAATTCCCCTCAGCTTCTCCATTGAAACTCTAGCTGTGTGTGGAGTGGTCCCGTCTTGCTGAAATTGTGTTCTGTTGTTGAATCCGGGAAAAACCTGCAGTTGCGGCACCAAAAACTCGTCGATCATTCGGGAATACATGTCAGCAGTGACTGTCTCTCGCTGGTTAAAAAAATATCCCTTGGGTAGACATTGCACACCACACTGTCATTTTTGTACGATGCAAACATTTTTGATGGCGCCCCCTTGGGTTGTCGGGGCACGAGTATCTCATGTTCTGTTTATTAACATAATATGTTTCCGAGCGTTCGTGCTGTTCCAAAACGTTCCAGCAACGTTCTCGCTAAGGTTTCACGTAAAGAATAGTCATTTTCGTTCAGAAATTGCACGATTTGCAGTTTATATGGGTGAAACTGTGGTTTCTTTTTCAAAATAACGTGCACTGTTGATTTTTTTATTCCAGTACAGGCTGCAATCTTCCTTATCGATTTACGCGGATTGCGCATAATTTCACGTCGAACTTGAGCCACATGTCCTGGCGTGGCTGCTGACGTTGATGGTCCCGGAGGAGTTTGGTTAACCGTTGTCCCTTCTTGTCTGAACTTTTGGACCCAACACCGGATAAGTGGCGTGCTCGGCCCATCACTTACTCGTCGAATATGAATCACCGCACTTTAAATATTGCTTAACCGCGAACGCGCGGTGCGCTCCCAACCAGTGACTCATTGCGACTGGCAAATCAGTAAATCACGCGCGTCGAACACAACCCATCACCCTGATGGTTTACGAGCAGTTGAATCTTGAAATTTTTCCGCTTGACACCCTTTACAATAACACGATACAGTGTGGGTTTGGTAACAGATATTAATATTAAGCAGTGTAGAAGACAGTGAAAAGAGTGACAAATAGCTCTTCTATTGAAGGAGTAAATAAATAAGAAAATTAAAAAGAATAAGCAATTTTTTTCCAGAAGGAACGGAATAATAATAAATGGAAAGGCCATTATAATGTTACAAATAATAAATTGGACTTAATATCTTCCATCCGAGAGCAAGATATGTCTGTAAGTAGAGAATGAGTAGTAATGGTTCATGAGAAAACAAATTTTAGTGTAGTATGGTTAATGTTAGGAAAAGTCAATTTCTTAATTTCCCATTATGATATTTGCACAAACGGTGAATAAATGAGTTTTGTACATGAGATGTTCTGCTTCTAGAACTATTATTATATAATAAATATTATAGGAGACACGATACTAATTTTTCTTTTAAAATAAACTTTTACGAATGAAATTGAGTCGGGATACATTTATTTTTTTTATTAGGGAAAACACATTCTTATTGTGTAGTTGTAGTTATTCAGAACGTAGGTCTGTGATGTTTTTAATACAAATTAAATATTTCTAATATCATCACATCATGTATTAATTTGAAAAGTGTAACATATAGGTTTTAATTGACGACAAATTTTCACAATCGATTAATGCACATTCCCCGGATTGGAAGAGATCCAGGTTCGAATCCCGGTAGCAACAACAAAATTTTCCCTTTATGTGTATATCTTAAAACATACAATTTTTTTTAGTCACGCCACTGAACTGCAGCGTGACTTTGTGAATTGCAAGGCCCCAAGGTGAGTGGATGTGTGGGTGACAATCTGTGTGTGAAACGAGCGAGCAGAAAGGTTGAACCAGGCTGGGCTGCGTGCGGCGGAGCTATTAAGGCGTTCGCTTGCGGTAAATAAGGTTAAGGGATCGACCCCGTTCCGTTCAATTAGCGGCCGTACAAGTAAGCCGTATTTTTCCCTTAAAGGCCATTTTGCTAGCTAAGAATACGCTGACAATTTTTTTCTTTTGCCAAAAATAATTTTGTCCAAAATTTAATTAATAAACAAATATCAGATATATCGTAGAGATAAAGTTATCTTTTATTATATTTAATGGAAAATATATGGAAGTATGGGGTAATAAAAAGGGCTTACGACCAGTCTCCGGCTGGCTTAAGTGATCACTTTATATATATTGTGACGTTATGAATGAGGGTCGCGTACACAATTATATTTTTGTCAAGGACCTTGACATTTCAGAAATAGTTTCCCTCAGGTTGGTATCACATTCGGTGTCTGAGCTTATAAAAAACGTTGAAATTTATGGTTTGTTTTCAAACCGTCACCAGACCTGTCGCGGAATTCCCAGATATTCAACCACTGACAGTGAGTGTGACTCGAAGATATCAGTGATGGCATAATACTTAATATTTGAATATCTTGTACGTATAAAATACGAAGCAGGTCCATCCGTTTTTTTTTACTTACGCCACTGGTCACGACGATTACCAACATAATCACAAATACATAATTTTAATTTAAAGTTGAAAGCCCAGATTGTATTATGATAATGGGTTGTTATTCTGCAGGAAATCGTGTTGGCGCGATGACATAAGCGAGTGTGTAACGATTGCGAACAAACAACACACCCGATTCGAGAATGCGATGAAGTTATGACGCCCGGCGCGCCGTCCGGTGGTGCGATGCCGTGACGCGGTCGCTACTCATATTGTTGTATTCAAAGTGTTCTTGGAATCGTCGGAGGCTCGACTCGCGCGCAGGGGCTCGATGCGAGCCTGACCAGCGGCAGATACCGTTTCTAGTCGGGCTACACACCGCGGGAAGAGTTCATCACTGCTACGACGGCCTGTCGCGCCATCTAAATCCACTCTTCACCACGAAAATGATTAATCACATCCCAGAGACGTAGTCCAAACGGAGCCTGCGGTTAGAGCACATCACTAGTAACCCATTGAG
Source organism: Eubasilissa splendida (assembly GCA_031772225.1). Classification (NCBI taxonomy): domain Eukaryota; kingdom Metazoa; phylum Arthropoda; class Insecta; order Trichoptera; family Phryganeidae; genus Eubasilissa; species Eubasilissa splendida. The sequence continues at coordinate 20,763,258 of CM062845.1, read as the reverse complement.
TGTCAAATAGAGCTGTTCGAAACTCAACGGTTTAGAAGTTTTTTGAATTTTAGTGATTTTCGAGAAATGTACAAAATGTCTTTATTAAAATCAGCGCCGTACCATAAATATTCAACGTATCGTGATGAAATTTAGCACACGTATGTAGCTACCGGATTTTTGTTACCAGACGGTTTGTTTACAAAAGGTGAAGGTGAATTCTTTAACAACATTAACGAGGGTTTAGAAATTATACATACAAATACTAGGGGTTTACAGTAAGATAAATTAGAAATTTTAGAAATAAGAAAAAGTGTTAATAGCGAGCTAAATATTATAAACAACCAAATTCTCTTTGCAAATAGAGTCACCTTTTAAATTTGTTTTCATATTAGTTCTTACTCATTCACCACTTTATAGTTTTGTTTTTATCTATGTTTGTATTTTTAATTTCAGTATACATTGTTTCGCGAAGAAGACACCGTAGGTATCATCGAAACACGTCGAATAACAAAGTATTTTGTCTAATTATTTATATAAAACGGGGCCACAAAGTAATTTTGTTAATATTGAAGAAGTCATTATATTTGTCACCAGGATACCTGTATTTATTTACGTCTAATTTGACACGACGAACTGTGACGATCTAGCAAACTTTGCATATAAATCACAAGTTAAACGCACGTCGTAGATATGTACATATACATAGACATGTTTAGACACAAGTTTGGCAACCAAATACATACAAAGAATAATGTATATATATCTAGAATACATAGAAAAATAACGTTTCATCGCACATATCAACTCCTATTTTATAATGCACACTCTCTTCATTGTAGTTCCTAGTTGTCTATTTAGTAACTCATACATACATATAAAATTAAAGACGTGACATTCCTACAAATCATCGTAAAACCGTTCTGATAATCAGTTCGCAACTCTTCTTAGTGTCATGGCCGTCGACAAACAAACACACTGCACGTGCTTTTTTTATTAGTGTAGATGAATGTTGAATTAGTAAATCGGGAGCTGGGAAAAACACAAATATATTTTACAATGTCCGTCATAACATCCGCAATGACCTCGGAAACCGCGACAGTGGGCGGGGCTAGGTGTCGGCTAAAAAGGTTCGGTTCAAAAAGTGCAATCAACTGAAGACGTTCATCCTTACTTAACTCAGTTTTATAGATAGACAAATATTTGATTATATTGACATTTTCCTTTTTTATGTAGAGTAAAAAATATTTCAGATAATCCCACTCGCGATCTATAAATTGGCCTTTCATTTCATAGATGAAACATAAATGAATGACAGCAGAATGACGTTAAAACATTTTATACGCTTTTCGCATTTGTCGAGAACGATTTTCTATATCATATATTTGATATTATTCGTAGACAACAGTTTCTAGCTTTAAAAATACATTCTTCGAAAGCCCATCCCTGCCCTGTATGGTCAGTTCGTCCGTCACGCATAGCAACATAAAACAACATATATATTTAGCTGTCATATGGTAACGTAAAAAGATCGCGTCGAAATTTTTAAATTTTGAATTTGTTATATTATTCATTCTTTAATTTCATTATTACGGGTAATTTCTAGTTTATTAATTGTGTTGATTGATAAAGCCGCAAGAAAGAATTACCGATTAAAGTATTTACGTAGTACGTCATTCGACGTGTGGAAGAGAAGTTCGCAACGAACAATGGCACAGAATGTGATTAAAAATCAACCAGAAACCAACGAAGCGGCATTATTTAGAACAAAAACAGCGATGAGCACACACACACACAGGAATACACGTCAAATTTACATTTTTTAAACCGAGCTTGCGCTATAAAAAATATGACTAACATGAATGCTTCCCGTGTCAAGCATCGAACTCCCGACCGCACGGCCATTAGACGGGTGTAACCGCAAGACCAAACGAGCGAGCCAATTAACAAAATCTTTAAAATGTTTTAGGAATACACACCATTGCGCCACATTATAATAATTAATATAATACTAAGAAAAGGTTTATAACTGCGCATTATTCGTGTGGCACTAAACGGATAAAATATCATCTGTTGTTTACAAATACCATAAACAAACATATGACTACGTTCCGACAGTATGTATAATGTACGTATATATGTTATACGTACATATGTATGTATAACATTCCTAAACGACCCAAACACCTTTCGATTTCATCTTGACCTTCCTGCTGTTAAGAACTTTCGTTATCTGTAATTTTGTCGACACAAGTGATACATATGTTGTGATTTATTTGAAAAATATTTTTAAAATATATTATATTCTATTGAACCGTCCGAGACACGTTGATATTGAAATACAACAGATAATGAATCAATATAAAAACATGCTCATGTACCTAAATATGTATACTGATACCGCGATACAGAATATTAATTAATTTATCAAGGAAAAGCAAAACAATGCGTAAATTTGGCAACAGCGCTTGGATGGATAGCGCTTTTGCCGCCACGTGGAGAGCTTTTCTATCAGAATTTTCACTTACATGTAAATGAGTTTTTTCGGATATTATAATACATACTTCTAACATTCACGCAGTCTATATAAAATCCTCGATAAAATGGCACGTTTAAAAAACTTTTGAAGATATTTGAGGTTATTTTCTTCTACACATGTTATTAGATATCGTTAGAGTTGTGGCCGCTTGGAGCGCTGCTATCGGTTTATTTACGAAAACAAAGCGGCTCTCAAAAAAGTTTTAATATAATCTCTGAATATTAATAATAATAATATAATCCATTAACAAGAGAGTTTTGATGTCAAAATAATAAAGTCGTTATGAGATATTGGTTTTCCAAGAATCAATGGCGAGTATTTATCTTAAAATGCTGAAAAAATGTGAAGCTTTTAGATTTATATTATTTCTATATTGAAGCATATATATTTTGAGAGATTTGGATTTGATCGAAAAATTTCATAATTTTTGTTTTCATTGATGTTAATGTTACATATTATGATATATGAAACTAGTAATTAATTATGCTAAAATCTGCTTATGTGACCATTTACGAACAATTATTATTATTTTCTTGTTTGATGGTTGGTAAAGTTGGTAGTGTTTTATAAACTTGATGAGTTTTGTAATCTATTTGATCCAAAAGGCAACAAACTTTTATGATTACGATTATTAAATTCAATGAACCAAAACATTATATTCCAGCATCTATCTACAGTAAATGTTTTTCTTACATATATTATATAACACTAATAACTTCGTAATGAATGAAATGTTTGTGCAGATATTCAGATATTTCTAGGTAGCGTGGTCTATATTTTAATATAATTAAAGATATATATTTTGTGCATGACGTGCAATCGATCGACATAGTGAAAACTGACTTACTGTTTGAATATAGGCAATGCGCACTTTTAATTAAAAAAATGGGTTTGGTGCTCGCTGATTATAATTACTCACTTAAACATAGACGACACATCTCATAACATCGAGTGTCTTTTTCTGATGACTACAATAGTATGATGGTAGGCGTATGACAGCAGTCGTATGTGTGAACGGACGTTAAATTAGATGGTTGTTAAGTGAGGAGTGACTGTATTTAATAATTTAACATTTTTATATACAATTGATAAATAGGACCATACATATAATTGCTTGATCGCATCCATCAAAGTGGAATGTCACTCGTTTTTCTACCCATTCCATGATCAATTCGATAGAACGGATAGATAATTGAGATGTACACCCAGCGCAACAAAACTAGCCGCACCCATTGAATATATAATTTTGGCAGTTTTGTTCAGCTGTGTTTTGCTAACCGTTATATTTTATGAAAATAAGGCAACATATGTACATACTTTAGTTAATAATAAATATATATTTTATAACATGAAAACAGCATCAAACGTTTAATTATTGAAGACTACATTTATTAAGAAAAACTTCTATGATTATCTTTTCCAACTAAATCGGTCATTCTTAATTCAAACTGATTTCTATGTTGTTTCTATATCGATGTGTTATTTAATTTTGACACTAACATTTTAAATTAAACTAAATTAAAAGGATTAGAAGGCCACATCTCATACGACGCCTCTTGCACGTTCGTTGACCAATAGGTTTAGCGATATTAAGAACACGTCTCGAAATGTCACTCAAGATTGATTAAAAGTATTTTATTTTTATTTTGTCATGGAATGGGTGAGGGAACACTCTCGGTGGAAACTGAGGTTAGGTGTCGCCTCGTGGCCGGGCGAGCCGACGCCTAGCGCGCGCCGCAGCTTGAGGGCCGCGGCCGGCGGTGTCCGCGCGGCGGGGCGGTATCGAGCGCCGCGGCCGCCCGGCGCGCAGTTGCCCGATCACATCCGCGAGTTGCAGCGCGTCGCGTCAACAGACCGCATCATAAACAATAACATTAAGGTGTGATTAAAAATATCACCATTACGCAATCGTATTATAGAAATTTTTCGTTTTAGAAAAAAATAAAGTATTATTATCGGCACGTTTTAGTGCTCTCGTTGTCGTCTGCAGGAAGAGATTTTGTTTGGAAATGTCCGCGTCGCCGATCGCTCGACAGGTAACGCAGAACCAGTCCATCCCCTCGCGCAGGATGCTCGTCACCGACCCCTCGCAGATGCCCGACGTCTACTCCAGCACCCCCGGTGGCACCCTGTACTCCACCACGCCCGGAGGTGAGACCGTCAACCATTTCATTCTTCATTTGACCCGCGCGGGCAGGGCCGGCTCGCGATGCACGCAAATTACACAAACCGATGAATAATCAACGTTAAAATAATTTTCGCCGTTTGTACGTCGGTCTCGCATATTTCGAATAAAATATTTCTATTAATGTCTGGCACATGACTGGATTTAAAAAAATATTGCTCTCTGGACGTTATATTTTTCTGATGAATCGACTGAGATGCTTTCCATGCGTTCGATAATTATTTAATTCAGTACCAGAAGGTACTTCCCGACTATTCAAGTACAGTCTACACACGCGGCCCGACAGTTCAGTAACCCGGCCTGACCTATCCACCGACGCTAATAATAATTGAACGCATAGTACCTACCGCAACGGGGATGATTTATTATTCTTGTCACACCCGACTCCAGAAACACTCGCTTTTTCCTTAACGTCGCCTTTCTCCCTCAGTTCGAAGCGCCGTACTGTAATCCTACGCAAAAATATAAAATAATGACTTCAGTCAGTTGCAACGGGAGCCGGTTATATTGTATACATACTTAATAATGCGTAGCTAGATACAGATTTTATGTATTAGATACGAGTCACGACAAGTTGGCAAACTATCACAAGCGCAAACGATGGAAAACTGCATTGCCATAAGAGATATGTATAATATTTTAATTCTACGACACTTTTATTCGATTTGTTTCAATCTTATCAGATGTCGCTCGCTAACGTATCACGAAGATGAATTTTGAATTTACGCCGAGACAGTTTTTTCGCACAAAACCGAACTGCGTAGTAGTAAAAAGTTAAAATTGTGCATGTGGTTCAAGGACAGCGATGAGAAGTTTAGTCTACGCGAACTTTGTGAAAATAATTGAGGAATATAAAGGAGGGGTATTTATTTATTAAGTTTTCCTTATAATTCATGTGGTTTTGAACAGTGGCGCAGCTACCGTGTATAAGATCAATAAGCTAAACTAAAAATAAAATTTACCTAATTTTCATATTTTTTAACATATTTATCATCATAAAGTATCAAAAAGTGACATTCGTATATCTTTAAATGCCGATGCCATCATGAAAAGTTTTCGTACGTTATTATTTTATTATCTAAATATTCCGAATACCTCAAAATTGAACTTTTTTTTTATTAGTACTAAAATAGTTGAAATTTAAAAATTAAGTCAATATTATAGATGATTTACTTGCAGCAAGACATGTGCGAAGATATTAAAAGCGAGTCTCACGATGGCAACGTCTCTTCAGCATTCATAAAAGTCGAAAAAATTCTGGATTACGCTCTCCTATAGTGAGAATGTGCCGAGATTACAATGATTTGTTCACCGACATTGATATATTTTCTGTTTCATTGCCAATATTTAAAAACCTAATTAATAATATTCTTCGATGCAATATGTAAATGATTTTTTCTTGTTTTTATTTTTATGTTTGTTACTTTTTACCCGCAATGTTTTTTTTCGTGTTGTTTTCTTGTTCATGTGGAATATGTCTGGGATATGAGTTTGGACGGAGGAATGGGGTCCTTTATCCAGGCTTCTCCTTTTGAGTGAACAGAATACGATTTTTTTTTTTTTTCCAATTCCTTAGAGTCTACGATACTCTGAGTACTCTACATGCGGCTAGACCGCCTAATCTACTACTACAAGTGCATCAGCGCTAATCACTTTGACACTTTTTCTAACTACCTTATTATAATAAACATCATATGTGTTTTATATTAATACATGAATTGGAAGGGTAAAAAATTACTGATAAAAAACCCTCTAAACAATTTACTGGAAGTTAAGTATTTCAAATTAATTAGGCGCGACACTTTATGTACAGTGCCGCCTTATTCTAGCATAATCCTTATATATTTAAACTAAAATAAATACTACTAAACTTAAGAATATATTGTTTTATTGTTTTTGAACAGAATACGGTTGGTCTAGCACCCTTATATAGCGGGGAGTGTCTCCTTTATCGTTATTCAACCTCTAATCACATTCATTAACGTTGTCTCGGACATTACGAATTCTCACCGAATTTGGTTCAAGGGAAATCTTTCAGATTCAGGGCTGTGATGGGCTAACAATTTACGAATAATTTTTTTGTCTCGTCTTGTTAAACATTTGCTTAGAGTCAAGTTAGTTCGCACATATTTAGCTCTGCTGTATATTGATATATTTAGCTTGCGTGTTGTGTTTACCGCTTACCCACTCTGTTGTGAAAATGAAAAATATTTTCATTTGAACGTTCACTAAATGTTTTTCGGAAGGAATTCGAACGCGTGTTGCGAGATTTATTTTAGAACGTAACGGCCCGTGTCCGCGAATGAGATTTTTGATGCGAGATTGAACGCAAAAACAAGGAATTATGGAATATTATTAAATTGGTTTTTGAATATATATCAATGTCGGTGAACAAATCATTCTTAGTAATCTATAAAGTGATTTTTATGGTTTTTGAGTTGGATACAAATAAAATTAATGTCTACAATACTAGCCCACCGAATTTCATATAAAACGCATTTAAAATATGCTTGTTACTTCAATCGCAGACATGTCCGATAGATAATTAATTCAAACCCAGACAAATATGTTTTCAGTCAATAAGACGTCAGTATTTGGTCACGCGCCCTGTGGCTATTAGTCATGTTTAATATGATTCCAAATGTGACAGTTAGCATTTTACTCGAAAACAGGTAAAGTGGACATGTCTACTTTTGATTCTGTACCCCACAATTGGTTTTATTGACTTGGCCATTCATCTTATGAATATATATTTTTTGCCTGGAAATTGAGCACGTATACTGGTGGCGTACCAAACTACCCGGCGAGCAGAGTTAGGCATGTTAAACAGAATTTCAAAAGCAACGCACGTTTAAGCGGTCACGAAATTCTTTTGACAGTTCGTAGATATTCAGGCCTATTCTCAAAATTGCAATATTGAAATGAAGGTGATTGTTACACCAACCCTCAAAAATAGACAGTATGTAAATTAACGTCCGTGTTATATTTGAATGAGAGAGAGTGAGGGAGATAAACGTACCATAATCTGTCAAAACATAAAAATGGCAACAGGATTGGCCGTGATTCTTCACTACGACGCTGCGGATGAGGAAATCAATAGGTAATTTATGAACAAACCTTTTTCTGTGAACTTTGAATACTGTATTAGTACTTATTTTAACCAAAAACTTATATTTTTAGTCGAAACTCGAGAATGGAAAGACGTCGTTTGCGTGATTTGTGCGGTATAGTTGTACCTTATCAAGGCGGTATAGTTGTAAAAATTGTCCATTTGGAATTTCCATCGTGTTGCTCCCTCACTCCCTCACTCTCTCTCCCTCTCTCTCATTCAAATATAACACGGACGTTAATTTACATACTGTCTATTTTTGAGGGTTGGTGTAACAATCACCTTCATTTCAATATTGCAATTTTGAGAATAGGCCTGATTATCTAGTAAAGAAAATAATATTTTTAATACGTACATATATAAATCTGAATCGCGGGCGACGCTGGTCACGGGTCGCCGATTTGAAACAATGTGTTTTATTAATTAAAAAGATGTAAAATCTTCGGTCGTAATTTGAATAGATAAGGCAATAAACACGTTTTTTTCGCTCTACCGAATTGAATATTGTTATCCGGCTTGAGAAAGAACAATCCATAGTAATATTACGTCTCTCCGTCTATTTACTATGACTTTCTGGACGTCTGGGATGTAGTGTCATTATGGATGTATAATGCTCGTCTGTGATACGCCAGCAGACTTGTTTGTTCTGTTAACAGTACGCAAATATATATCTGCGAATTCTTATTATTACGATTAGGCAGTGGGATGAAGTGTTGACATTTCGGTGCGCGGTATTCTGCAACGCTTTGCTGCGTCGGCAGGCGGCCTGTAACCGGTTACAGGTAACCGGTAACCTGCGTGTTGCTGCATTGCGGGGGCAATATTATTGTCGGCAATTTAGTGTCGCTATTATGTGACATGTTATGGCGATGTAAGAGACGTGTGCTCCTCGAGTGCGGGAGTTCTCGGGTGGCGGCCGTGGGGCTCGCCAGCCTGAGTTAAATAGTCTTGCATTACAGCAAGACTAGCATAGCTGCAGCGGCGTGCGGTAGGTATAGATTTAGGTTATGCTGTTACAATCATATATATATAACATATGCAATACAATATATGTATTTTCGTTTAACCAACGTCTTTGGACAAAATAAATCTGTCGTATATACGATCCTAACACGTATTTATTTATAATTTTAGAATACTGTTAATAGTGTTTTTAAAGTTTAAGATTAACGTAGGAAATAGTTCAGCCAATTGCTTTTTGTTTTTCTCACATCAAAAACCAATCCTTGCACCAAATTTAAAGAACAATCGTGAAATCAACAGGTTAAAAACAGTAAGATAGTAAAATTCGCGAATTAGTAAAAGAGTAAGTAGACACTTCAATGATTTGTACGCAGTTGTAACCCTTTCTAATGTATTCTGTTAATAAATAGCATAGGTAACGACTCCATACAAAACGGATCAACCGAAAGGAATTTTTAATTCAGTAAATAGTCATGGGTAATTCACTAGTTTAGAGACAGAACTGAGTAATGTAAATAGCACGATGCGGCGAATAATAAAAGAGCGCCATGAGTACATCGGTGAGTTGCGGTGAGTTTTTAGAACTAAGCAATTAGAGTCTACTGGTACACAGATAGCACTAATTACAAAATAATGTTAATCCAATTTTTTAGTTTACATTTGTTTCCCAACATTTTTAGTTATGATTTGTAAGTGTGATTTAACGATTGGAAGCTTAGGCTCTAGTGTACCAGTGATAGCACACCGAGTGCCTCATAACTCATAGCTAACATCACAAAAAATTACTAACTGTAAAGGTATACATGCTGTCTCGTCAATTGCGCGTGCGCACACTCTGACACTAAACTAATAAGACTGTTTGTACATTAGTTCAATTAGGAATGTAAATAAGTACCCAGATAGTTTCACAGAAAGTGTTTACTTTTAAACGTGTGCGATACCTACCCACGGTTACGAACAAACTTTACACTGTGTACATAATTATGATATTTAAATTAAAATACAAATTGAACGAGTGTACAACAATATTCGCGGAAGATTTGCGTGAAATCTGACGTGCGTTAATAATTATCATATGAAACACAGTAAAGGTTAAGAATCTGATAAATTGTTCAAGCGTTAAACATATGAGAACAACGTAACTTGAAACAGAAACGTGTGCAAAGATAGAAGCGTGATGACCAGAGTAAAAATAAAAAAAATCAAGTGAGAAAGTAAACACACGAACGATCAAAAGATCGGCACACACCCACTCGGGAACAAAACCATTTCAACGATCTTCATTTACAAATATTTAACATTTCAGAGAATCGTATAGCCAGCCTGTATGTGAGTCGTTTAACCCTTCCCAAACCATGCAGTAACACAGGTCTACCGTCATAATTAAACCTGTAATATTTCGGTAAATATATGCAACATAAAATCCATATTTTAGATAATCTTGAAGAAAATATTAGCGCTTAGGAATGACTAGTGAAAAACCAATTATGAAAAGGGAATCGTACAAAAACAATTATTTTTTCCATTCAATCCGTTGGTAAAAATACAATTTGTGTTATGAAAGACAGAGATCACACACTGTTTTCACAGGGAAAAGAACAACAAACATACAAATATAATTGTCTCTTTCTCACTAATTAAATGAAGAGAGATAAGAAGGAATGACACGTTGTATACGACTTAATGAATGCTCTAAATTATGTTATTAATCATTTTTTCAAAATTGAATGCTCAATATTTAGAGTAAATTCGTGCCATTAAAGCCATTTAAGTTAATAAAAACATTTTTTCTAACTGTTATTTACGGTAACACGAGTTGACAGCATGGCCGCATTCGGGTATTTTATGTCATGGTATGGCAAAGGTTAATTCCAAACCTCCGTAATATAACGTAATAAACCTCTATAACGGATTTTTAACATCACGAAAAACGTATAAAAATGGAATTTTCATCTAAATGCTTCAATACATATTTTGAGGATACGATATATGTATAAATGCTGCGAGAAATGCAAAAAAAAACACAAGTATGTTGTCGATTTTGAGAAAATACAAAATTCATTGCCACTTGACAACATTTGTAGAAGTGTTTGAATCTCAACACACGTATTTGTCGCTCGCATTATTGGATCTTTTTTGGTACACGCCAGTGGAAACTGATGGTCAGTTTCATTATCGAGCCATTTGGAGGTTAAGTACCGATCCATAGAGGGTTTTGACACGAAACTTAAACTTGTTTTTTGTTTATTCCATTACTTAAATTATTATTTTCGGTACAGTATTTGAACCAATCGCAGGTATATTTTTTTTCCTAGTAAAACTGCATTCAAATATACATATTTTCATTTTTGATTATAGAGGGGTTTGGAAGTAAACGACTCGTGTATAAAAGAAATATGTATAGATAAACTGACGTAATACGGTGATAAATTATGCAGTATCTGGCGATAACTTATAAGTCACTTATTGTACGACGAAGTCGCGCGATATGACACATAACCAGGGGCGTGCAGTGCATACAGGCGAAAAAGCTGCGCATTACTACAAATTCTGGGAAACAAATATAAATGAAATAATTAATTACAATTAGCGCCTTCTGTGTACCGGTAGAGACATTAATTGCTTAGTTCTAAAAAATACCGCGACAAATCACCGCTGTACTCTTGTGCATTCGCATCACTCTGTTCTATCTTTAGGCTGGTGAATTACTCAAGTCATATATTTGGCTATTTATCGAATTGAAAATCCCTTTCGGTTGATCCGTTTTGTATAGTCATTACTTATGCAGTTTTTTAAACAGAATAACATTAGAAAGGCTTACAACTGCGTGCAAATAATTGAAGTGTCTACTTCCTCTTTTACTAATTCGCGAATTTTACTATATTACTGTTTTTAACGTGTTGATTTCATGGTCGTTCTTAGCGTTCGAGGTGCATTTGGTGCATGGATTTGTTCTTGATTTGGGAAAAACAAAAAGCAATTGGCAGAACTATTTCCTACGTTAACCATTAATAAAAATAATTATTACGTGAAGGATTTTCAAAGAATAAAAGAATCACGTTCAGTCATAAAAAGTGTTTTTAAAAACACTATTAATTTTGTCTAAAGACGTTTATTAAACGAAAGTTCATATTTCTATGTACAACATATATTATATATGATTGTATAATATGATTAGTAACAGCGTAACCTAAATCTATACCTACCGCACGCCACTGCACGCAGCGACTTTACAGTTACGAGTGTGCCGAGTCGCAGTTTGACTTATCACAGTTGTTTGTGTGGAGAAAATGCACATAGGAATGCACGATACGCCACCTTCCACACAACACAATGGACGGCGGCCAGGTCCGGCGACGCAATATTGTCACATATTTAATAACGACATGCATTTGTGATTAGCTATCAGTAAGCGGAGAACTGAAGGTGGCCCGCTCCGCCGGACTACGATTGTGCAGGTGACGCGTTGGGCGGTCTTTCAGTCGTAAATGTGAATTGATTACCCACACATGTACTCTGCAGTACACACACACAAATTAATAACAATGTATTAATACAAATTAAAAGAATCAACAGGAATGATGTTGGTGCAGAATTTTTTTTTTACAACAATAAGTGTTATCCGCCAAAAAAAATAAATTTATAATACTTTTGCTCAGGGCTGGGAATGGAAAATTTGACGAAGCGGAATGAGCGATTACACCAACCCTCAAAAATAGTGTTATATTTGAATGAGAGTGAGGGAGTGAAGGAGATAAACGTACCATAATCTGTCAAAACTATCTGTCTATTTTTGAGGGTTGGTCTAACAATCACCTTCATTTCAATATTGCAATTTTGAGAATAGGCCTGATATGTGAAGGCCTAATATATGAAATTTTATATTTATTTTTAATCAAAACGTATACATTTTCATTACAATACTGACTATGTATATCGGCATAGTCAGCAGCGACACCGCATATCTAAGAATTTACAGGAGAGAGACAGAACTAGTTTTAAATGATTTTTGTACATTTGCTCAAGTATTACTCACTTTTCTAGAGTTGTAAAGAGGAGCAGATCCTTTCTAAAACTGAAACTGAACAAAACTTAGGTACGATTACCTTGTGCGCAGTTGACAGGGAGGTTACAGATGATATGTGGTGATTACATTTCTTTGATTTGCACACCCCCAGCGGACGCTATCGTGAAACTAGTGAAATAGAACGATTCCTCGCGAAAATTAAAATATAACGATATAAATATCTTAATTTGATAAAAAATTGAGATATGCGGTGTTGCTGCTGAGGTGACAATAAATATTGTAGTATTGTATACATATATGTAGGTATATAATATAACATAGACTAACAACATTTTTTCTGGTGGAAGTGAATGGGACACCCACTACCCACATGATGGATGATTACGGTTGCAGCCTTCAGCGAGACATTCCTGTAAAACCTCATTCTAGAAGAATCACAAAATATGTGTTTTAAATTTATTTTAATATATTATTATCAGGGGCGTGCAGTGCATACATGCAAAAAAGCTGTGCGTAACTAAAAATTCTGGGAAACAAATATAAATTTAAAAATTCGATTAACTTAAACGAAAACATTATTTGGCAATTAGCGCCATTTGTGTACCAGTAGTGACTCTAATGGCTTAGTTCTAAAAACTATCACAACTCTCGCTGTACTCATGGCGCTCTTTTTTATTCACCGCATCGTGCTATTTACATTACTCAGTTCTGTCTTTTCGGTTGATCCGTTTTGTATGGAGTCGTTACCTATGCTATTTTAACAGAATAACATTAGAAAGGGTTACAACTGCGTGCAAATCATTGAAGTGTCTACTTCCTCTTTTACTAATTCGCGAATATTACTATCTTACTGTTTTTAACCTGTTGATTTCATGATTGTTCTTTAAATTTGGTGCATGGATTGGTTTTTGATTTAGGAAAAACAAAAAGCAACTGTCACAACTATTTCGTTTAGTTATTACGTGAAGTAATTTCAAACAATAAATGAATCATGTTCAGTCATAGAAAGTGTTCTTAAAAACGTCCATACATTTTTTATACGGGTAAGAAAGTATTATTTTACGTTAAAACTTTAAATACACTATTAATACTACTCTAAAATTATAAATAAATACATGGTAGGGTCGTATAAACGACGGATATGTTGTATAATATCATTGGTAACAGCATAATCTAAGTCTATACATATTGCACGCCACTGGTTATTATATAATACAGTAGCAAGTACAAATTATTATATATATATGTATACCTACAGTGTAGAATTCGAATACCAGATCGCACGCACTCATTATGTAAAGATTTTGATACGCGATATAAATAGTCTTTGATATTCAGTTTGAACCAGTTCATTTGAAATGTTCACACATATGTTCTATCCAACGAACACAATGTCATTTTAAAATTTTAAATTGTATCAACGCAGATAACAATGCTGTTCATAGAAACATTCTAATCAGGTACGCGATGGAATGTAGACTATTATAGGTGGTGATCGGACTGATGTATGGAAGTGAAGCCTGGAGCTGGCAAAAGAGGACCGAAAGTAGGGCAATGCAGTGGAGATGAGTTCGCTTAAGCGTATATGTGGCAGATCCATTTATGACGAGAGTAAAGAATGACGAAATAAGGTTGATATCTTAGTATAGTGAGTAAGATTAAAGAAGGATCACTAAGGTGGTTTGGTCATATGGAACGGATGAATGAGGAAATGATGGTAAGGAAGATATATGACGCAAGTGTTGGCACGACCGGGTAAACCAGATACTGGAGGATGGTCCTGTTAGAAGCCGCAATAACCGGCGAGCTTGATGAGGTGAGAGGTGCGTGTCAGGGACAGAAGAGTGTGGCGCTCTGTCCTCTCTGCCTACCCCTGCGCGACGTTGGTATTGTACTGGGCTTGGTGGCGGGTAATGCGCTTTGATCGCGTGGCCCACGTCCACGGAATGAGACATGATGAGATAAATCTCAGTAGCATGTACACGTGTTGAGATTTTGACCTCTGAGATCAGCCAAATTGGAGCACGAGACGGCGAATCTATGAGACTGTGCACGCGGTCTCAATGGGAGCTAGAGATTGTCTCGAAAGTTTCATAAAAATCTCATCTGCGGACGAGAGCCACGAGTTCTTAGTACCCACTTTGATGATGACAACTTTTTTAATTTGAAATTTGCGAAAGACTATCGGAGAATAATAATCTTGTGTGTAATTTTTCCAATTAAATGAATGTCTAAGAAATTAATCTTCTTCTACTTTTAAAATCAGCAATGTTATCTTTGTGGTTAAGATTCATATTTTTATTTATTATCTTTGTTTTATTAACCACTAAAATGAGTTTAAATACATCTACCGGTTTCGAAAAATACCATTTTCTTCTTCAGGATGTCATAACTAACCATTAGTTATGATATCATAACTAATGACATCCTGAAGAAGAAAATGATATTTTTCGAAACCGGTAGATGTATTTAAACTCATTTTAGTGGTTAATAAAACAAAGATAAATAAAAATATTAATCTTCTTCTAATCAATTTTTTTTTTGTATTTCGTAGTCGATATTGATTAATTATATTTTTATATTGTTTTGTTTATCGTATGGATGCCATCCCTGTAGTCTGTAGTCTGAGCAATCTTTATCGTCTGTCGACTGTTCATCGGATGGGCGCTGCTGCCACGCTTCAAACGTCACTTTTTTCTCTCGTTCTATTTTCAGCTGCTGTCCTTCGTCTGACGGATTCTCTAGTCGTATGTATCTTTCGTCGTGTGTAATTATTTTTACATGAACCCACATCAAAAGCGCCGCTGTACGTCAAGATGCCTTTTCACTTGTTGAAATGCCGCGCGAGAGGAAATGCAGGAAAGTGTGACGCGACGTAGTATGTACAAATAGCAAAATCAAACATGTTACGATATCAAATGTTGGTCGTGCACCAGACTCAGTGGCTCAGCTAGCGCTTAATATTTAAATATAGGTACCTCAATACCAGCGGCGTGCAGTAGGTATAGATTTAGGTTATGCTGTTATTAATCATATACAATATATGTTGTATAATACATAGGATGATGCACTTTCGTTTAACCAACGTCTTTAGACAAAATGAATTTGAAAATCTTTCACGTAATAATTATTTTTATTAAAGTATAACGTAGGAAATAGTACTGCCAATTGCTTTTTGTTTTTCCCAAATGAAAAACAAATTCATACACACGAAATGCACCTCGAACGCAAATAACAACCGTGAAATCAACACGTTAAAAACAATACGATAGTAAAATTTGCGAATTAGTAAAAGAGGAAGTAAACACTTCAATGATTTGCACGCAATTGTAAGCCTTTCGAATGTTATTCTGTTAATAAACAGCATAAGTGACGACTCAATACAAAACGGATCAACCGAAAGATATTTTCAATTCAGTAAATAGCAAATTGTATGACTTGAGTAATTCACAGATAGTTATGTGAATAGCTGCAATGCGTCAATTGTAGCTACTAGCGCTACGACTGCTGTGGTGCATTGTCGTGGTAGTTTTCAGAACAAAGCCATTCAAGTTTCTACTGGTACACAGATGGCGCTAACTGTAATAAATCCGTAAATATACATTCACGGTTCATATTTTCATATCAGAATTTTTAGTAATGCACAGCTTCTGCTTGTATGCACTGCACGTCGTAAGTAAATGTATAACGTCACGTGTGAGGAGGGAGGCATACTCAGTATTAGTGATGGTTCAACCGTTATTGTGACTGTGATTATAACTATGATTGGCAACCGATTATTAGTAATTCTTCTAGTAATCAATGGAACACTAGAAACGAAATCTCCAACAGTTAAATCGCTGTTACCAATCACCGTTACAATCGAACAAAATCACAATAACGGTTTAAAGAAAAGTTTACTATCATCACACGGTATGCACGTTCGCCCGGGGGGTCCCGGTAATTTGCCGTCACGTCACTGACCAGACTCACACATAAGCGTACCTTTCACCTATCATTCCATAATGAATTGGTCAATTATTAAAGCACATTTTATATAAATTTCCTAGTAAAACAGCATCCGATTTAATTTTATAATTAAATTAATACGGCGCGTGTCTCATTTTATTAGTAAAAATAATACGATATCTGTTGTCGTTAGAAATCATAACATTCAGAATTATCAACGACAATAAACATGCGCTTTTTAACATAGATTTTTTAAATTTTGCAATATTTGTTTTCAGTTCAAACGACAAGTTCGGCCAGATATGTATAGGTGTTCAATAATTGGGTATTTCGTTATGTACCCATTATCAAGTTGACTAATTCACATTTTTAAGTAATCTACCGACCAACACAATTACACACATCCAACAATAATTAGATACCGCAATATTTATATCTTCCGCGATTGTATATCTTAATACTTCTAGAATGTACATTGCAAAATATCACATAAAAACATCGAGCGCTATCTCACCTGTTTTTAGAATTCAAATAATATTTATCACGTTATCGGCCAAATACAATTCAGTAGACGCTTCAACAATGGTAAAATATTATATTGTTATGCCCACTATCTATTAATAGCTTGAAAAAGTTTTGATTTGATAATATCGATTGTATTATGGGTGCGATGTCCAAAACAGCAAATATTTCACAAAAAAAATTAATGTAGGTATAATCTTATAAGAAATTACGTAAATTTACCTAACAGGACAAAGTCAAATAACAAACAAACTTGTTTACATTGTGAATAAATGTCATATGACAAGAATATATTTTTTTTAAATTTATAAATATGAAGTGTTGTAATGCAATATTATACCGTGTAAAATATAATATATAACTAATTATAAAAAAGCCACAAAAATATTAAAAACACAACAGTGTATATAATAATAGATATGTCACAGTTTCGACTGCGAGTCAACGTGCCCTTGAAACAACAGGGTGGTACCATCTGACATTTACAAAAGCTGAACATTCAAAGTTTTGAATATTAATTTTATAATTTCTCCGACGAGTTTGGTTCGCCCACGAGATCATTTTTTTTTTAAATGGTACTTTATTATAAATTACTTACTTACCATCACACCGTTTTTTCCGCGGGGGTAGGCAGAGAAGATAGAGCGCCACACTCTTCTGTCCCGACACACAATTCTCGCCTCATCCACATTCATACATCTTCTCATACGAGCTCGCCGGTTATTGCGGCTTCTAACAGGACCATCTTCCGGTATCTAATTTACCTGGTCGTCCTCTATTTCTGGTGCCATCACCACTCGCGTCATATATTTTTCTTACCATTCTCTCTTCATTCATTCGTTCCATATGACCAAATCCCCTAAGCGATCCTTCCTTAATCATACTCACTGTACTAAGATCAGCTTTACATTTTTTTCTTATTTCTTCATTCTTTACTCTGTCATAAATAGATCTGCCACATATACGCCTAAGTGAACTCATTTCCACTGCATTCAGTCACTTTTCGTTCCTCTTCTGCCAGCTCCAGGCCTCACTTGCATACATCGGTGTCGGTACCAGGACTCCTTTGTGAACTGCTAGTCTTGCCATTAGCTATAATTCCATCCAAAGAGCCGTTCACTTTATTTCCTGCAGTCGCCCACCTTTCGATATCAAACATACTTCCCAATTATCTACAAGCATTTTGCACGTTGTCTTGCTTTGCTCCTTCTCGAATACCATCACTTTTAACTTATGATAAATGACTCTTTTACTTTTAACTATTATCAACTGTTTTACTCTATTAATTCCTCTAGAGTAATAGAATGAACCATTATTCCTGATTATATTAATAGTATAACTTAAACATTTTATTAATAGCGTTACTAAAAATATTACAAGCGCTATTCAAATATAAATTTATATACTCTTTGTTCCGAGGTCATGTAAGGTCATGGTGAGAGTATTGAGAGACAATACATCTTATCTGTACAGGTTCACGTGTAATAATAGAAATGGAAATCTAAAATACAGTAAAAAGGGGGAAGGTAGAATAGGGGCGTAGAACCGGATGGGATGGTTGGAGTTAGAGTAAGAGTAAAAGGCAGAGGGTAACATCAAAGTACAAGAAAATCTCGTTTAACGCGATTAATCAAATCGCATAAATCGAATACAATAAATACTAGGAATAATTCTGATTAATCTATCATGATAAAATTGGAAAAAATAGACTACTATATATAAGTTATATATTACGTATCCCCATCTATTTCTATGACTTACTAGACGTCAAGTCTTGGACGCGGTGGCTGTATGATGCTTGAACGGCCAGGTCTCATGTCATCTCTCTTATCTATATGGTTAATAACAGTACGTAAATATACTCGTATATCCGCGGAATCGTATTACGGTTGGCAAATATAAATATAGACATAGATAATAGATATAGGCAAATATAAACATAGATGAGATGGCATCTTACGAGCTCCAGTCGTCTCGGACCACCCTTGGCACTGGACCGAGCCCTCTATTATTCCAAGAGTGTGTGTGGGTGATACTGCGCAATATCATCTACACCTTAAACAATTCGACGAACGGGCCTCTGCCATGGCCAACCCTATGAGCCGAGCGGGAATGTACTCGGCAGTGATGGAGGAAGAGTGGATAGTGGGTGCGGGTGCACTGCATGCGGACGGGTATACGGTTCGAGAATAGGACTCCTCGGCCACACTCGGACTCACAATCGTGAGCAAGAGTAAAAAACATATTATTTACTGAATGAAAATTTACACAATTAAATGATATTTTTGCGAAATATTGGAGCATTTATGTTTTAACAGAGTTTGACTTCTTCATTTCATCGTATGATTTTTCACAGCTGGTGATTACTTTGTCCAAATTTCGGCGCATATTTGTATATGACAGGATGCTTTTCTTATCTATGACAGGATGACAGATGCCCAATTAACTGGCAGAAAGTCATAGAAATAGACGGGGAAACGCAATACGTAATAAGGATATATATTTTTATTTATCTGTAAAAAAACGTCAATCACAATGAACTTATCATTATTGAGTTTGTAGGATCGCTAAACGAATGAAATATGATAATTTATATTTTATTTTGGGATTCGATAGAAAATGCATAACGCATTGGATGCAGACTGTCTGCAACGAGAAGCCTTAATTCGACCTTGCCTCGCGCTCGGCTATAGGTCAGTGTTGATTTAAATCGGTTGAAATCTACAATCGGCATGTATTGTAATGTTTGATCGCTCCTAATCCATGAATCACCAGCACCGGCTGCGGCTTGCTTGCTCGACCTCAATACCGACTGTTGACTGTTGACTGCTGACAGCTGACAGCTGACAGTCACCGCAGCTTCAAATTTAACACCACCTTTATATATGATCAACTTAAATATATTTATTTCTTCTATAATATTTGCAAAATTACTTTGTGGCCTCATTTTATATTAATAATTAGACATAATACTTTGTTTAAACCATTATTTATTGATTATTTAACATGTTTCGATACCTATGGTATCTTCTTCAGGAAACAATGTATATTGAAATTAAAAAATACAAGCACAAATAAAAACAAAACTATAAAGTGGTGAATAAGTAAGAACTAATGTGAAAACAAACTTAAAAGGTGACTATTTGCAAAGAGGATTTGGTTATTTATAATATTTAGCTTTCTATTAACACTTTTTCTTATTTCTAAAATTTTTAATTTATCTAACTGTAAACCCCTAGTATTTGTATGTATGATTTCTAAACCCTTGTTAATATCAAAATAATGGTTTGTTTCCAAAAGGTGATTGGAAAATTCTGAACAGTTGTTATTTAAGCATCTCAAATACTCCTTGATTCTAATATCAAAATTTCTGCAAATTTTACCTATATAAATTGCAATATTTATCTATGCTTGTATTTTTTAATTTCAGTGTACACTGTTTCCTGAAGACGATACCGTAGGTGTCGAAACACGTAGAATAATCAATAAATAGTGGTTTAAACAAAGTATTTTGTCTAATTATTAATGTTTATTTCTGGTTTCCTAATTAATATCAAATAGTACCGAATAATGCAGATAGGTTTGACAATTGAGTTGACAGGTTACAGACTTGTTTGAATTTACAGAATGATTTGACAATAAGCAATAAAACTGTTATACTTATGACGTGTTGTCAGAAAAAAACGACAAGAGTCCCGAGAAGCGAGAAGCTGTGATCTCAGGAAAGGTTGAGGGATAGCGAACAACGGAATGTTCCGCTACGAAAATGGATACACCAAATAAAGAAGTTAAGAGTTAAGGATTTGTCTGTTTTCAATTCATGCGTTGACTTCAAAAAATTTGGTAGCCCCACATATATGTATTTTATAATTCTGGCTTAGCATCTTTTGCACCTTAATTGGTAGACATGTCATAACAACATGTTGAATGTCATAGGTACGGTATATGATAACATGATATGTTATTCACTACATTCTTCACAGAATTAGTGTTTACGAAGTTCATGTATACAATCTTGTTTCAAGATGTAATAAGTATACCTAAATACTATTACATAATGTATAAATGTAAGTAAATTACCGTTGTATAATATATATATATATACACAGGGTGGCCCAAACAAAGTGAGAACATTTCGTAAAATGTGACATAATTACATCAAAATTATTTTAACTATATCAACAATAGCTTAAATAGTTTACTAATTTACTTACTTACTATATAACGTTTTTTTTCGACAATTTCCGGTCGCCATCTTTGATTATTAATTTTCCCATTGTTTATATTTGTTTTTTTCAAATTGCTGCCCAGAATGACAAAAATCACAGCAGAAGACCGTATTCTGATCAAAAATTTGCGAATTGAAAAACGTTGAGGTGTCAGGAAAATGATCAAAGAGTTTCAGAACAAAGCCTGAAGTATAGCTAGACATTACAGCATAACCGGACATTACAGCAGTACGGAGCTCCATCTCGCACAGCCAGAAATACAATCAACTTTCTTCGTCGTGAGAATGTTAATCTCATCGAGCCAGGCATGTGACTACCAGATTTAAACCCAGTAAATTATGCAATATGGGATGTTTTGATGATTTATGATTAGCTAAATATTGTGCAAAAAAAAAAGATGTTCTCACTTTTTTTGGGCCACCCTGTATATATATATATAATCAGCCAAATATTTAAATGTTACGTCAGCAAGGCGGCCGTGATGATGCGACGTAATATGTTTACTATCTAATTTCATACTAAACCGAGGGGCTTCTGTTGTGAAAATAGAAAGATAAAGGCCCTCTCGCGCCGGAGGCAAAGTTTCGATACGTTTACGGCATTTTTTTAAAAGTTTTTCTTTTAACTAGGTGAATGCTGTATATATCAATAGCGATACAATATAACAGACAGACAAACATGTCACGCCATGTGTCCGTGTGTGATTTTTATCTTATTATCATTAGAACACATTCTTATTGTGAACTTGTAATTATTCAGAACAGACGGTCTGTGATACTAATTATTAATTAAATATATTAATTAGAAAGGTATACATATAAAATCAATTTTATCGAAAAGTATTGCTGTTGCGTCACCGGGATTCGAACCTGGATCTCTTTCCAAATCGGAGAAGGCGCATTATCCGACTTATGCTACAGCGACAGTACTTTTGACGACAAATTTTCGAATTAATACTATTAGCTCCGAAACTGTACAACACACTCAGTACCAACTGGAAATCGTTCAACTCCAAGAAGATTACACAAATATGGAGCCAACATATGATCCAATCGGGTAGAGATCAATCAGAAGCGTGGCTATCCAACATTCTAACATAACCATTATACAGTGCCTACACTAATAATACACTAATTCTACAACACTCCCACTTCATTTTCTTTTATTCTATATATATATATTTTATCTCTATTTTTATTCCTGTCGAATCTTAAATAACAGCACGAAAAAAACTGGCTACTTTAACACAGACTTCAGTCTAGCAAAGTAGCCAGGACAACGCTGTATATATCAGAGGTGGAGTCTACTCCATCCCACACAATAAACATATTACAATGTTATATTATAATATATTCACCTCTGTTATAACAAAAATATGTATGTCAATAAATAAATCTCTCATTTAAATTACAATGTATGCCTTAATAAAATATAATTTTAATTTCTATCACACCGCGATGTTTTCAACTGCAGCTGATTCGGTGGCGCTGAATGATTATGGACATATTTACAGGATATGGTACAAAACACGAGTACCTCTGTTATTATTAAAACAGAACACGTCCCAAATTATGCGAGAATTATTCTTATTTTATTAACAAGAATTTTTCATTCCAGCAGTGGTTTCGTCGTGGAAGGCTATCTGCCCAAACGTGCGTCTTTAGCGCGTGACAATTCGGCACGTAAAAGATTAATTTTTATTGACCACGAATATTAATAATATTTAGCAGCGGGCTCATTTATTTCAATAATTTATTTATCTTAAATATTTAATACATTTTCCTTTCAGGAATTTGATAATTAAATATGCTGATAAAACTGGCCATGGAGGCCACTCTTTCCGGAGTTTTCGCCCATCTATTCCATATCCCGATGTACGAATTCTATCTAATTCTATCTGTAGAATGAGAATTGGGCATTGCCAGGTAGCCTCACATTTATTCAGATAGAACTTAATAGATTCCCCAATGTGTGAGTGTGGTGCCGAGGAGGAAACCCTCGACCATATCTTTTTTGCCTGTCCATTGCGGATCACAGGTTTTTTTTATAGTAATCTCGTGAATGGTAATTTTCAACTCCCGGGACTGTGATTGTGAAATTTGCGTTCGATTGTAACGCTGATAAGTAACTGGTTATTTGTAATTCGGCGAGCAGTCACTGATATGGTGGAAACTAAACCTCTAACAGTAAAATATCAGTTACCAATCGTTATAAAAGAAATTTGGGCCTAGCGGCGACAACCTTCTGTTCTCTGCTACATTAATTCTTATACAATGCGGAATCACTGTCTGCTATAATAGAGTAAAAAACAGTTTAGCAGACAGAGCACCGAATGAAGCGTTTAATGTTCTGCTAAAACCCTCAAAAATAATGCAAATTTATTAAAAATGAAATTCATTTAATGCAAACACTAGGCAGAAATTCTGGAAAACTAATAAATAATTTATGATTACATTGCGTTGTGAATTTTAGAAAGACACTGTTCCCCGATTATCAAATCATTGATTGAAATTAAAATTTTGCATTTTTTCAAGTGTTTTCGCCAAATTATTTTTCAAAGATCTTTTAACTTAATCCTTGGGTAGCTGAATAAAATATATTATTTATAGTATATAAATATGTATTTATAGTTTCGTCAGGGCATTAGCTGTTACTAGAGAATGCACATTTTTGTGTTTAGTTTGATACGTGTTCAAAAGGATGTCTTTTCAATTTTGCATTTGTTTTAATTATTATGACCCCGCGTGTTTTCAAAAATGTTAGCCATAAATCTAAACTTTTCACATTCATTAAAGGTTTTATTTTATTTTGAATATTCATTCGTTGTTTTGGGATACTGGGCATCGACATTTAAATTTTGTCCAGGGATTAGAAAAATATTACGATTTTTTTGACATACTTAGACCAAACGCCATATAGGATTATAATGTAGGATTTTTTAGATACTTAGTTATTAATGCAATATGTACAAAAAATATATAGAATTAGATCAGATGTCAGCTCATTTATGTAATTAAAACTACCTAAATTTTAAATGTTAGTAATGATTAGTCATATTTGTTTTTAAATAAATTAGATAAAACACGAAAGAAAAATATCTAACTGTCAAAACAATATGGTCAGTCAAGCCCGGAAGTTTCCATTGCCGAGTGACAGCTCTACCAAATAAGACACGATGACCCTAAAGACGGTTGTCAAATTTCGACTTTGAAAACGTATATTTTAATTTGTTTATTTATTCAATTGATAGATTTATTTATTATTGAAAAATATTGTCACCACCGGAACTTTATATTGCCCATAGACAGTTATACTATTGTAGTTAAGGTATGTATGTATAATGACTCTACAGACTGGCGTCAAATTTCGTTTACATACGTTTAATTTTTTTTTTTTTTTTTAATTTATTTTTTATTGATTTCTTATCGAAAAATGTAATCACTGCCGGGACTCGAATACAAAATTGTCTATAGCCGATGGACAGCTTTACTAATTAAGTTTCAATGACCTTATCATTAAATTGTTTATTTTTTATGTATATCTTTCTTTTTAACTGGTTTATCTGTAATAATTGTTTTAATTATCAAGGAACAATGTTCTGTAAAATTGCAATTTCCCAAACGAAATGTGATTTCATTGAAAATGAATATTTTTTTAATGTTATATATATGTATATATCGGGGTGCCAAAGTTTTATAAGCGTTTGGCAATCTTGAATAACGCGGCACATCGGAATACGGCCCAAAATATCGGAACAGTACATAAATCGGGCCCATCCGACTAAATTCGAGCCGCCCGGCCAAATATCGATAAGCCTTATACAGTTTGTTGAATAATGCATAGAAATCGTCCGTAATGTAAGCAAAACAAAGTTCTGACGACTTCCCCGGTTCACGGCCGCCGGGTCCCGCGGAGATGCAAACTGGAAACTGGAAACACGAGGAGGTAGTCCCAGCGGCGACGCGCGTAGTCTAATGTACCATGTGTAACTCGTATCATGTGTGGTCACGCGCACTTCCGATCTTTGGAACTGTTCATGGATTTACGGCGCTTCGCTAATAAGATGCTTTAAAAATTCGTCATCCTCTTCTTCTTCTTTTTGTGCCCTATCCGTTCAACGGACGTTGGCCATCATCTCTAAAAACACTACAGTAGGCTGGCCAAACCATTGTCTCAGGTTCTTCAGCCACGATGTTCTTCTTTTTTCAGGGCCCCGACTTGCAGCAATCTTTCTCTGCATTATGAGGTGCAAGATCTCGTACTTTTCCGGATGTCTGAAGGTTTCGGATTTTTATTGTTTTAAATACTCCTTTTTCTTTATTCATCCGAACCATAACATCTTTATTCGGAACTCAATCCTTCCAGTTTATTTTGAGTATTCTTCTGTAGATCCACATCTCAAATGCTTCGAGTCGCCTTATCATTTCTCTCCATGCTTCCGTTCCATAAAATAAGATCGAGAACACATATCATCTGACCATTTTGACGTGATGTGCTCGCGATCTAGTGGTTAAGATACTCGCGGTCGGGGGTTCGAGCCTCGTTCCAAAACGCCATCATGTTAGTCCTATTTTCATAGCACAAGTTTATCTTAGTTTGAAAATAGTAAGAATATTAATGTGACATATACGTTTTTATTTAGAAAAAAAAAATCTCATTCGTAATCTAAGTTTGAGAATATGACTGCAGAATATAAAGGCTGCATCGTCATCATCAGCCTGCATCTCTCCACTGTTGGATATAGACCTTAAGGATCGCCATTTCTCTTTTTCAACCCTTCTCATTCGTCCACTTGTGACATCATCCATTGAGCTTACGGATGACCGACACTTCTACCAGTGCGAGGCCTCTGTCCCGTAACCTTCTTTCTCTTCGACAAATATGTCCAGCCAGTTGCCACTTGAGTGTGCAAATCTTTTGGCCAATATCTGTTACCTAGGTCCTCTGGTGAATTTGTACGTCATGTATTTGACGCTGAAGGTCCACGTCCACGTCTCCATGTGCTCCTATTGGGAAATTGACATAAATGAATGAATTAATTAATTAAATAAATGGAACAACTATGTTAACAATTTACTTTCATTTTACAGTTTTCAACATTATATGTTTTATTTCTGTTTTTAGTGACATCTATTATTTCCTATCAAGAGCTATCTTATTATGAATATGACTAGAATGGAGTCGGCCAATGTTAGATTCAGGCTCGGTGTCGATACATACACTCGTGGCATTATCTGCACACCAATATTATATTAAAAATTAAAGAATTTTTACACATGTTACTGTAATTATTATGGATTATTAGTGTAGTGCTTGCTATTAAAAATATGAATGGGAAGCATTTTGCTTTAAATCAAAACCTGTTCCTATGTTTTTATATGGTCTGGCAAGTGAAAAATGTAACTCACCGTGTAAGAGAAGTAAATCTATATATAAATATACAACATCTTAATACCAGCTAAAATAAACCCCACTTTGGAAGATCAAAGTACTTAAAAACGACTATTTAATATTATTTCTTGTGACATATTCTTCTTCGACTAGGCGGCTGGCTGCTTTACGGCCAATGCTGGCCGCAGCCGAATACTATGCTAAGTTCTGAATGAACAGACAGCAATGACAATTCAAGGCGATTTGTGTTGAGGCAAAATGTACACCGTTGTAAGGTAGTATGTGGTTTGTAGCACAATATAATTAAGGATTTTAATGCAACTCGTATATAATTTCTCCTAAAATGATTACGCATATCTACGATTCCGCGCGTCTGCGTCTACGCATGTCGCAGAGCAACAATATTTCAATAAATGATTTTAAACAAAAGCAGACTTTGAGTCACAATAATTTTTAATGTTGAACATTGTGATCGATATCGAGAAAATGAAAGTATGTAAATACCTATTTATCGTACTAGGTAAGTGAGTACTTTGCATACTGTTTAGCTATAAAAATTCATAGACAGAACAAAAAGTGTGCAATATATATGAAAATTAATGATATGAGTATACCGATTTAATTATTTTGGTACTGTATTTTCATTGATTTTATTAAATTATAATTATAAACAGTATTAATTTCCTGCCATTTGTTTACAGGTTATATATGAGCTGTAAAAGATTAATATAATAGATTATTAATATATACAGGTGTAACACACCTAGTCCACAATACTTTATGGGTGAAAGGCCCGAAGTAAAGATATACATTAATAATTGAACAATTTCGCAAATATTTATTTCGAAGTACGTAGACTTTAAGCCTAACACGATTTTGTAAAAATTTCAAAAAATAATATTTCCCGTAACAGTGCAGTATTTGCACATATTCCTTGAACATTTTCAACTTTTAATTTTGTCAAGTAAATATATAGATTTACCCCTGTATAGATTAGACATATCTGAATGACTAAAGAACTACTCGTACCTATCCTCCAATTTCCTTTTTGTACCTCTCCCGCTGAAAAGTGTTTGTGTGGTCTACAAGAAAATTGTTCGCTTTGTGTGGACATACATGTACAGGGTCTTTCAATAAAAACGCTCGATTTTAAAATGTAAATAAAACAAGTTGTGTGTGATGTATCCACTCAATTTTTTTTTCATTTGAAAGTATATTTTATGGCATTAAGTGTGGAATATAACGTCGGTCTAATATCCGCCGCGGCTTTGCTTGGTGGCACGTCTTCGGGAGGTCCAGTTTTCAATGACTTTGTCGCATAAATCTGGCTGAATTTGCTGGATGACGTTTGTTTATGTTGACTTTGAGGGCGTCGATTGTTTGCGGTTTATTCGCAAAGACTTGCGATTTACGATAAAGGCGTTAAATCGCACGATCTCGGTGGCCAGTTCGTGTCACCGCCGCGCGAAATAACCATGAAACCATGCCCTCAAATCGCTCGTGCAGAATGTCCATCGTGGCATGTGCTGCGTGGCACGTAGCGCCGTCCTGTCGGAACCACATGTTATCGGTATTCATATCATCCAGTTTAGGCCACAAGAAGTTGCTTATCATCGGTCTGTAGCGCTCGCCGTTGACGGTTATGGCAATGCCAGTTTCGTTTTGGAAGAAGTACGGACTGATGATTCCGCCAGACCAAAATACGCACCAAACAGTGACATTCTCGGGATGCATTTTGTGCTGATGTATTTCGTATGGATTGGTATCGCCCCAAATCAGATAATTTTGCTTGTTCACATATTCATTCATCCAAAAAAGGGCCTCGTCGCTAAAGATGATTTTTTTGGTGAAATTTGGGTCAACTTCCAACTGCTTTACTGCAATACACGGGGTTGTCTATGGTCGGTTACCTTAAGTTCCTGAGTTAGTTGGATTTTATACGGGTGTATACCCAAATCCCGACGCAAAATTCGCCAAATTGAAGTCACAGAAAGGCCAAGTTTTTGTGAACAACGAAAAATTGACTGCCTTGTGTTTTCCCGTACTTTTACACGCACAACAGCGATGTTTTCAGCAGATCTTGCGTTTCGGTGACATACTGGTGTTGGCCGATTATTTACCGAACCGGTTGACTCGAATTTGGCCGTCAAAACGTCAAATAGTCGACTCGACAGGACGGTTGTGGCGAGGATAAAAATCACGTATTGCGCAGTGACTTTTATCATAAAATTTGACGATTTGCACACGTTGTTCAACGCTATAACCTTCCATGGTGATTTGCCGAACACTACTATACAATTAACAATAAATTTGACAGATGTCACTTTAACAACATGGCTGCTATAACCTAACAAATTTCGAGCGTCCCTATTGAAAGACCCTTTATATATACATATATTAAGCTAACTAACTACAAATACTTAATTTATATTTTCTTCTATTCTAGGAACTCGCATTGTTTACGAGCGAGCCTTCATGATGAATCTTCGAAACTCGCCAATCTCTCGAACCCCTCCTCGGTGCTCCGTACCTTCTGGGCTGGTCCGGGGCCCCGCCTCATCCCCCCCGCGGGCTTCCATGCCGGCGCCGGTGTCTGCCAGACCGGAACCGAGAATTGAAGCTTCACATATTGACGAACAGTTTGACATGGAGTTGTAGAGAGACCGACTGACACCGCATACTAGGGTGACAATATATGAGTACAACAAAATTGCCTGCAAAATGTTACTTACTGACCTCGGTACACTTAGCTATATAATTTAATATCTATAGGTGGATAGTGTGTTCAAAATATGGCATTTGTACCATAAAACAGTCTTAACAATCTCACATTGAGCTATAAATGTTAGCGACTTTTGCACTGTCAATATAGTCGACAGCTTATAGGAGTATTTTATAGGAGATTCACATGAAGTCTTTCTAGTGTGCTCGTGCTCATGTCATATGTGTATTATTAAATGATGTTTATCATCAGCCTGATGCAATTTAGTTTAAAAAAAAAATCGCGCTAGTCTGATTATATCTCAGATATATATGCTCTTATATACAATCCAACCTTTATATTCCGCACCCCCCAGGGATGGACTAGTTGTATTTATCGTATGAAGTTAGCCAAATCCACTTAAAAAATGTCAAAGCATGTTTGAAGTACGCAACACAAATGATTGTTTTCCTAAAAACATAGTTATTATTCTTAATCCCGTAATGATAATCAGAACATGCTTTAGTACCATTATAATAATAAAAACATAATCCTCTAAACTCGCTGTTCATCATTTACTCAGTGTGGCTCTCGGCTAATTAATAATGTGTATTTTCGCTCTAGTATTATATATATATATATAGTCCAGTAAGGTGAAATCGTAACACTAATTCATTGTTTTAAATGTGAATATTTCTATATCTGGTAATATTTTTTTCTTAATCAAAATATCAATGAAAATAAATAAAATCTTTAAAAACAATTCTGCCAATATATTATTATTTATAAATGTAATCTCTACTTTTGGAAGTCACCTTTGCTAGCTTTGAGTATCGTTCTTCAAATACAGGAAATGTTGTTGCTTTTTTTGTCTTGTAACTTACGTTAACTTTTTCTTAAGATTATTATTATGCACACAAAAATTATCCTCAAATATGTGAAAATGATTTCTTTGGACACTTGTTGCATTTATCACGTTACAGCTAGGCCTGAATGTATCTCAGCAATGTATTTTGTATTAACAGGCTATGTTAAATAGTATAAAATTTGTGCGTGTAAAATTGTCACTGGAACCAAAAATATGCCTTAAAAATTGTAATAATTTCGTAACAAATGAATAATTAAATTATTGGTACTATAATTAAAAGGATTGGTTTCACTTACATCCAGATAAATATTTGGATTTATTTTGGTTCATATATTGTAATTTTACAGAACAAACGTGTATTTTACATTTTAAAAATTACTTATAAGTTTTGCCTTACATAGTTTTAGAAGCAACAATACTTTTATCTACATGTTTTATTTTACAGATAATTTATATTTCTTGTAACTTGTACATTTATTACAACTGTTCATAGTCAGATAGAAGCATCAATTCAAAATTATATTTTATAATTAAAAGTTTATATTCACGTTAAAAATTTAATTTACCGTCATGTCATCTGCGTCCCTACAATATCGGTTGACTTTGAAGGCTGTGTGGAAATATTTAATTTGGTGTTTCTGAACCTTGATCCTGACTAGCACAGTACCAAAATACATTGTATTTCACTTCTTATTATTTGAATTTGTGATAACACTATGTATATACTTTAGTATTCTAAGATTTAAAGGTTTCCTAGGTTAAGTGGTCAATTTATGTATTCAAGCCTTGAATACATAATGTTTAATGAATGAAAATTTTTCTTATTTTAAAGAAAACTCATGTGATGATTTTAACCATATTTTTGAGGTGTTTGACATTTCATTTTTATTATTGTTTATATTACTATGGATCAATAAAATTCTAAAAATAATATGAAGTTTATATTTTATTTTGAACCAATTACATCTAATGAAATGATGGAAAACTTTCTGTCAAGGACTGCAATGCGGAACGAAAAATGTGTTCTATTCAAATAGTATGTACATATCGCACACCTAGATCAAAACTAAGACAACTCAAAAAGTCATTTTTCAGTAGACAATAAAAATATTTTTCTCCATTTTAGGTCATAAATGTATCCTAAAATGACATTATTAAAGAACTGGGGCTAAGTTAGTTGCGTGTATGACAGAGTTTCCAAATACAATAATAACTCAAAATTCTTGTTTTTTTTGAGTTGTCTTAGTTTTGATCTAGGTGTGCGATATGTAAAATTAAAACAAGTTTGTAGTTTATTGCTGTTATTTTGTAGTTTGTTCTACAATGTCACCCATATAAGGGTGTATGTAAACGAGAGTGCAAAAGGATAGATGCTCTGGAAATATGGTTCTGGCGATGCATGCTCCGCATACTGTGGACAGCCCGCAGAATAAATGCCTCTATCGTATAGGAATTAAACATCGAGCAGCATCTATCTTCAACCGTATGCCTCCGAATCCTCAGATGTTTAGGTCATGTTATCACATGACGACACTGGAAAAATTGCAGGGAAGTGTGGAAATAACAAAATCTCTTGGAAAGTTAGCAACACAATGGACCGACCAGATTAAAACTTTGATTTTTGGAAATGCCACAGACTAGAATAGGTGAGAAATCATTCATAATAATTAGCCGCAGTTCCATATGAAGATCTGTACATTATTATTACTGTATATGTATATTACTATATATAATCATATTATATTATTATTAAATATAAGTATTTGATTGTGTAAACATAGTTGTTGGACAATCGGCAATTAATTCACGATGAAATTCCAAAGTCCGTCGATGCCAAATATGTAAGTGCCCCTAAAGAAATGTGGTGATTTGGAACTCCCAATGCACGATTGTTATTTGTTTGCCGGTATATTTGCATCGCCTTTGAGTACAGCGAGGAACAGGAAGCTTTCGATAAATCAGCTAATGGACACACGAAGCTCACTGCATGATTTCAATTGAATGGTGATGATGCATCTACAAATAATCTTTATTTTTTTAATCAAGGTGGATGGACCAAAAGACAATGCGGAGGAAATAAGATAGTGTCTCACATGTCCACAGTTGCATTGAATAATCAGATACACTTCTATCTTTGTTTTTTTTATTCACATACTTGGCACTACAAATTACCAGTTTGTTCAAAGCGAGAAGTATTTATGGAGAAATGTTCTACACAAGGTCGCTTGTTTGACAGAGATGAATGGCTTCATTATTATTCAATTAAGAAAATTAAGTTATCTAAAAATTTTATCTCTACAGGCAGTTCTCGATTTACGAACATTAGCTATAATGAACATCGCAATATTAAGATTTTTTTATTTACGTAACGCACAAAGTGGAAATATATAGTGAACATAATTGTAAAATTGCTGATACTGTAAACTTACTTAATACGATGCTAATCAGAAAATTCTTAATGCGTATGTAAATGAAATTCTATAGATTGAAAATAAATGTTTCTCGGGTAACAAAACAAATCTAGCCAATAAAAAATACTACATACATACATACATATTTTATACGGTGCATATACATAATAGGGGAGTGACATCTGTATCTGTAATAAACAAACAATGCATCGATCGACCTTATTTTGCGTCTGATACATATGGTGTGCGTCAAATAAAAAACAGACAGTCATTTAAAGAAGCAGAAGGATCATTCTGTATTTTTTAAATAAATTTAATCTGTCATACCATGTAAAAAGTAAAAATAGACATTTAGCAAACATTGCAAGACGGATACAAGATGACAAGTTAATTGAACAACTTTGGTCTATATCAAATGAAAAAAATTTGATCAGTCAATTTAAAGACACCGTAAAGGGTAGTTCTACATTTGAAGACAAAAATGTTAAATTTTTTTAAAATTGATCATGCTAAAGCGATGTGATAATGTTGATTGTGATAGTGCTTAGTGGAAGTAAAAGACAAAAATTTAGTTTAGAAACAAGGCTAGACATCATAAGAGGGCAGAAAAATGTGCGAGGCAGGTGGATATAGCTCAACATTACGGTGTGAACAGATTGAGTATGAAGGCAAATATATAATTGTGCAGGCCATTAAGAGAACAACACGTACTTTAATGAGTAGGATAATGAAAAATAGAAGTTTTTATTGTACAAGATGGAAAAACTATAATAAATTGTTTCAATTTATTTTACGTTTGTAGCGTATCGTTATAATAAAACGTACATATTCCATGTTTAATACAATGCTTTTCATTTGTAAAACGACTGCTAACTTATAATATTGCATCATATATGGAAAAAATGCATATTTTTAAATATATACAAATGACTTCGAGGAACGGAACTCGGTCGAATCGAGAACTGGCTATATATATAGATTTTTTTTTTGAAATTTCATAATTATGACATCCGTGATTGTTGATAGATATTAAATTGTGATGTTGACGTGACAAATTATGTATGGTTCCCAATGCTCTCACAATGTGTATGAACAGTGGTAAGTGTAAATGACAGTCCAACGTTAACAAACGTTAATGGATATCCGTTATATTGATATAAAAAAAATAATTATGTATGAAATTAGAAGCAAGTTGACACGTTTTTCAAACAAAATTGCTGCTCAAATATAGTGCTCATATTAACGAAAATATTTATGTCGTATACAACTTTGTTGCATTTTGTCAAAAACAAAATTTATGTTTTGTGTATTTAAAATCTTTCTTGAATACCTTTCTACTTTTTAATCTTTGTTTCTTCTATAAATTTGTAGCTAGTGATGGATACGGGGGTCAAGAACAGAAGGGTCACGGAAGCCATAACCTTTGTTTTGTTATGGCGCCGGCTATTGCCTATTTGGGACTGTTGGGAATGTTCAAGTAATGCAATCGTATTCCACCCTCGGACGAGCTACCTCCTTTCAACAATGCTTTTCTTAAGAAACAGTTCGCTCGGAATCAATTACTTTTTGGTCACGCTATTTTTTTGCTTAATGTTTATTCCCTGCTATTCGGGTTAATGGTTCGATTGCATATTTCACTTTCGGACATGATCTATCGGCGTTATGGGCGGTTCAGCAATCTACTCCCACGATCGATTTTACCCGTAGACTAGAACAATCTTAGGAACAATGCCATCAAGGAAATGTCTATTTTACTTTAAACAAGTCTGTTTTTTGCCAAAATTTATGTTCTTCGCCATCTGGACCACCGCGGCCGGTGAAGACAAAATGGCCCTCATGCGTTCGCAATATTATTACGTAATTAATAATGTCGAATCTGGTGCGATCGCATCACAAACGATATCTCCTCTTATCTATGCAACCGATGTTGGGGCATAACCAAACAAAGTTATTTCAACGACCATCTCTAGATGTGTTCGAATTCATAGATAGGAGAGAATTGACAGTTGTGTAACATTTATCTATATATCTATGGTTATTGTGAAAGAAATCGTAAATATATATCTTATCTATGATCGTAAATGTTTGTTGTGACATATTGGTGATGTATGTTTCCCTGCGAAATTGTCCCTTATTTTTTGAGATATATTTCCATTCCCCAGTGTTTGCATATTCGCTTGATAAGTCTTTGAAAACTTAAAACAAATAATACGTTCTATACGTAGTTGGATTTTTCTGGACGACTCCTAACCTCCGAATAAATAACTATTCAAAATGTTAGACTCATTATAATAATTTATACTTCCGAAACTATCTGAAAGATCGTCAATAACATTTATATTTAGAAAAATTTATACTTGATAAAATGAGTACATTTGAAGGACTGATCAGAGAAATTAAAGGCATTTCGGTCGATCAGTTCGAAAGAGAAAACTTTAAATCTAGGGTATATTTTCTATCTCACTGTCACACTGATCACATGGTCGGCATTAACAGTCATTGCTTCCTAAGTCACCTTAAAAATAATAATTACAGCATTTATACTTCTGAAATCAGCTCCGTGATCTTAAAAAATAAATACCCAAGCTTGAAGAAATATGTGAAAGCCCTGAATATTGAAGGTAAGTTATTAATAACTTTTCATGCTTGTTTAGCCTGGTGGTAAGACACTTGCCTAGCGATCAAGTAATCACAGTTTCAGAACCCATCAAGTATCTCTATAGATTTATCTTAATTTCAAAACAGTAAGAAGTACTTATTTATATATTTTTTAAAAGTGAATATAATTCTCAATAAAATAACACAATGTTAAAACACATTAATATTGATAAAAAATTTACTCTCTTATAGAAATGGCTTCACCCTATTGATATTAAACTCCCCCTCAACACTGTTATGAATTGGTTCTCAGTGAAATAATTTTGATATGAATACATCTTTAAAATTGGTTTGAGTCATGGGGTGCATGTTCAAAAATATTTAATATAAATAAACTCTTTATTCAAAGTTATATACATAACCACTTGAGTTTTATTGTTTACCACAGTAGTTCTTAAGCTTTTTGAAGTCAGGAGCACTTTTGATCATAATAAAAATTTACAGAACATTAAAATCAGTCAGAAAACAAACAAAAACATACAGATATAACTTTTATTAAAAATTATACATTACATACTCCTTGCAAATGCAAGCGCTGTCATCTAGCCATCATTTGTGCAATTCAATCACATACTCGTATACTGTGAGGTATGAATAATCCAGCATTAAATTTCAGCTTTCACTTGCAACAAGCTTGCAGAGCTCTTGTTAAGAACCACTGGTTTAACACAAACTAATTTCAG
Source organism: Eubasilissa splendida (assembly GCA_031772225.1). NCBI lineage: Eukaryota > Metazoa > Arthropoda > Insecta > Trichoptera > Phryganeidae > Eubasilissa > Eubasilissa splendida. The sequence continues at coordinate 20,727,045 of CM062845.1, read as the reverse complement.
AACATCTTTCCCTTCATCAGGACAGAAAAATCTAACACAATTTTCTGGCAAAATATTTTAACAGACTTGTTCGCTTCACATTCTTCCTCATTTCCTCTTGGTACTTCATCGTATATTATTGGCATATTCCTATATAACGCATCTCTTCAATTTTGAGCGGCTGATATCTGTAAAATACTGCAATAATTCATGCTTATCACAGAAATCAAATTTCGATACAGAAGTGTAACTGTAACGATAAATCAAAAAGTGCAATAATCAGGGTATTACAATGATGCAAAATAGGATCACGTATTATTTGTAACAGTATAGGTACTATAGAAAAGTATATACACTTTGACTCAGAAAGATATTTCCCAGTTGCTATGGTTCCAAAAATTCTGATATCACAATATGTTTACATCATGTTTTAATTCTTACAGAAACCCATACTATCTTAGTGCCAAAATCTCAGAACTGTGAAGATCAGTTTTTAAGTGTGACACTTATTCCTGCTGGCCATTGTCCTGGATCTGTGATGTTTCTGTTCAAAACTGTTGATAACATCACCGTGCTGTACACTGGCGACTTCCGATTATACCATACGGACTTACCAAAGATTAAACAATTACAAGACAGGGATGGTGAAACAATATCTATTGATAAAATGTACTTTGATTCGACATTTTGGAATGAAGCATACCCAGAGTTCCCGAGTCGTAACGATAGCTGCGCCACTATTTGTGATGTAATCAGAGAATGGATTTATCTAGGACCAGAATATAATGTAAATCTGAGCATACCAGCTTATTATGGATCTGAATTTTTGTACAAAGATATATCGGATAGATTAAAAATGCCGATACACGTTCATGAGAGTGTTTATGATTCGTACAGGTACAAATAATATACTATTGTAGAGATTATATCGACCGCTTAGTATAACTATAAAAATTGTTTATACGGTATGAAAATAATTTTCTGTTGTATTATAATTTATGATAAGTGTATGAATTTATTCATTTTTCTAATTTTTCATAAAGAACTGCCGGATGTAGGCTCCCTGTGACTATAACTCTCTTTGGTCCTCTGCCAATCTTTGCCATGTCACTCGCATCACAGCGCATACAATTTTTAATAGGACTTCTTCGCCATGTACCGTTTTCTATCGAAGGATGATCACCAAAATTTTACAAAAAGTTACACAGCCAAGATAATCTCTTTTTACCTACGCCTCTGATACCTTCTGCATTTTCCTGTAAAATTAATAATAAAAGATCATATTTTTCACTGTGGAGAACGTGTCTGAAGTATGCAGCTTTCCTTGATAGTTGTTTTTAGTTCTCTTGATTTATTTGTGCATCTTATCATTAATAATATGGTGAATCCAGGCCCTACCAGTAGCCTTATACTGGTATGGTAATGTTTTTCTTATTTTCTCCGATGATTATGCGCACACCAAAATCCAAACTCAGAGGAAATATTGCTCCCACTGCTCTGATAATTTTGTCTACCCAAGACTTTGGGTGTCCTCTAGGTGGTTTTTGTCTCGTGGGTATAAAAATCAAGAGCATTCTATGTCATATCTGAGGATTAGAAAAAATGCTAAAACCTTCTTTCCGCTATGATATTGTTTTGGAAATGTTGAAAATTAATATTTATGAAGGAACTATATACAGTCGAACTTGATTGTAACTAGGGCTTGCATTACCGGTTTACCGGTAAACCGGTAATTCAACCAAAATGCACCATAGATAATTACCAGTAAATTGGGAAATTCACCAGCAATTACTGGAAATTATTTTACTGCGAATCAAGGATAGATACAGGTATATTACAGTGGAACCTCTCATAACGAGCATAATTCGTTCCAGAATCTTACTCGTAATATGAAACACTTGTTAAGCGAAACAATTTTTCCCATATAAATTAATGTAAAATACGATAATGCGTTCCGTGCTGAAAAAAATACTCAGTTTTAAAATTTGTAACGTTTATTCAAAGAAAATGACTTATTATCATTGAATAAATTTGTAGCGTGCATAGCCACTGCCCTATTAGGGTGATGCTTCTCAATATACGACGCAACAGTTTCCCATTTCTCTTATTGCACCAGAAGATTGTTGCTTTGTTACCTGCTCCTCTTTCACTGACAAACTCTTCTCCACTTCTTGCTGTGAAACACGATTCAACTTCATAAGCTCTTCGGTGGTCAGCTCTTGGCTGTGTTCTTCCACAAGCTCATCGATGTCATTATTATCTACTTCCAGTCCCTTGGTCAAAGATATAATCTACAGACTCCACAGGTACTATCTCAAACCACTCAAAGTTACATTTGACAACGCTCTCTGGCCAAAGCTTCTTCCAAGAAAAAATGATGGTCCTCTCGATAATCCCTCCCCACGCCTTGTCAATCATCTATAGGCAAGCAACGATGTGGATGTGATCTTTCCAAAACTCAAGTCACCTCAAAACAACGCTCAAAGAGTGTTTTAATGTAGTTTCTTGAAGTTAGAAATAACCTGATGGTTCATAGGCTGGAGTAACGGAGTAGTGCTGGGAAGCAGAAACTGGATTTTGATGAAATTAAATTCTTTAAGGAAGTCATCTTGTAGACCTGGAGGATGACCAGGTGCGTTGTCCATATCAAGCGTGGCAGATTCATCTCAAGTAAATATTTTTTTATAGAAGGATCAAACACTTTATTGATCCAATAAGTAAAAATGTCACGTGTCACCCAAGTCTTCTTGTTGGATCTCCACATCACCTGCTCTTTTGGACATTCTTGAAGGCTCGTGGAGTTTCTGAATGGTAAACAAGCGCGACACTCGTTATGCGAAATATCGCTTGTTAAAAATTTGTTTTGTTCGTTTTGCAAATTGCTCATTATGAGAGGTTCCACTGTATAACAAAAGTTTATTGTAAATATATTTAAAAAAATTATTTTCCATTATATATAAAAATAAAATTGGGATTTTAAGAAAAATTGAGGTAAATATTTGAACATTGTATTTCAAAATCTAATGATTGTATTGATATAATTTGTTTCATGAGAGCATATTTTAATTCTGAAAAATATTATTAATATATTTTTAATAAATTCTATAAAAGCATTCAGTTGTAATATTATTTTATTTTAATTACGAATTTATATTAGGTGTATACAAAGTAATGTATTTATACATCTAATGTATGTTTCACATACATCAATAAGTTAATGGATAAACTAATATGCAAATAATATTAACTCCCCACAGGCAGGTAAACCAAATATTATACAGTCGTAATTCAAATTAACCAAGCTCGATGTGGCATATACATAAGTGATTATCTGATCTCCCATTACCATATCTCAGTAAAAACAAAAAGAACATCATATATATATATGTATGTATTTATATGATATTTTTCACCTGAAACATATTTGAAATTATTTAAGTTTTAATCTAGGATACCGTTTTTAGTAAAGGTAATCACATACAGTTATACTTTAATCATCTAATCTAAGTCTATTTTTTTTCATTTACCGGTAAATAACCGGTAAACCGGTAATAATAATTATTTACTGTTTACCGTTAATTGCAACGAGCATGAGGGGATGGCCGTTATAGCCCTTACTCATTTTATCAATGCTAGGTATTTAAATGTTTATTTAAAATTCTATTGATTATTTTTTACACACTTCCACCATTTTTGGCACCGCATTCTAATTCACCATTGATTTTGACTTTCTTTTGTTAATAAACATCTTTGCACATCAAGGGCCACTTATTAACTGATAAGTCAATGTCAATTTGTCAATACAACACTGCCGATGCATACAAACATTACTTTAAACAATCTCGTAATAAATTTGAATTCAGAGAAAAACATAAATGTAAAAAGGGGACGAGATTGTAAAATTGCATTTTGAATGTCTTGTTTTTTATTTGATGCTCAATAATAAGTTGTAAGCGTCAACATGATCGAAGTTTTGGCGGCCAGAAATCTTAGGTAGCGTCATAAATTTATGACCTGGTGACGGTAAGCGCGTCCACCACTTTTTTCACTTTAGTTGCTTATATTTTTTGATAATATTAATGTGTTGGCCGTATTATTTGTTCGGTATTTACTTTTGTTTGAAAACTTGCGTAAACTAAAATATCAATGCGGTTTTGCTCACTATAGCCGTGAACTTGCTATACCAGAGCTCGCTATAACCGAGTTTGACTGTATTTATATTAAAATGAAAAATCCAGCAGGTACCAAGTTATTAAATAACTGTCATTAGTGATTATTAGCTTTGTAATAAGTATTATAGATAGACGTCTATTAATTATTAATTTTTATTGTAAAAGATACATATTAATATTACGTGGTTACTATATACATGCTGACATTTTTCAGGCAAATTGCAGAAATGGAAAGAGTATTTACACGCATTTCTGAGGATACACAAATTCACAGTTGTACCTCAATCAAAGGATGCAATATGAGGCAGCTGACGTGTAGAAATACTAAGGATTTAGTAATTCGACACATAAGACCGAGCGCACAGAAATGGTCCATGATGAAGAACGACAACACAATGCCCATATTTTCAGAAGATGCTGAGGGATTTTCCGTCTGCTATTCGAGCCACAGTAGTTTTAATGAACTTAAGGCTTTTATTGGATATTTAAAACCTAAATCCATCGAACCTTGTGTCGTCCCAACGAGACACACTAAAAACGATTCGGCCAAAAGAATACGAGAAAAGTTTTATGAATCTATTAATTCTTTTTGTAAAGGATTTTTAATTGTTCCTTGCAGAATGTCTGACAGTCAGACGTTAAATACTTATGAAAAAAATATTGATATTGAATCACCGGTAAATCCAGATGAATTCTCATGTTTAAAGACAGAAAATAATATAAGAATTGTTTATCCCGACAGTGATGAAGAAGAGCCACCTCAAAAAAGTTCACGCCTTATGACGATACATGGAAGTAAAATGTTTGCAAAAACCAAATAGTAAATCTGGGAGTCTTTATTATTAATCTGGAGATTAAACTGAGAACACCACATTCGACTAAGTCATTTTACAATGGTTCAAAATAATTGTTTAATCCTCTAATTGGTAATTTGTAACAAAGGAGAATGCAGCAGCATTCATTAAAATAAATAACAAAGCAAGTTGAAGTTATCTACATAGGTTTATTTCAATAATTAATTGCTAGATCATTGATTTACTTTTTGCTCATTCCTTAATATTTTTCTTTTCTTCAAATTCTTTTAAAACTCTTACTGCAATCTTGTCCGCCTCGTCTTCAATCTGCTCCACAGATAAAACCTCGGGAATATAAAATTGCATCATATTTTGTACCTGGAAATTATACAAACAATTAAATTTATTAAAAAATTTTAACAAATGAAATTCTGTTCTATATTATTTAGTGAAAATTAAATTTGAAGTGGGAATTATTTCGATATTTACAAAACATATTTCCTGTGATATTGTATTGAAGCTATTTTAAGATTTAAAAATAAACTTGTATGATTAATTTATATGTTTTCAATTATGTGTCCCTTAAAATATATTCTACTTTACATATTAAAAATATTTTGACCCAGTTAAAAAGTAGAATATACGATGTATGCAAGGAAAGCGACTTCAAGCGACATACAAGTTGAAAGTGATGGTATTCGAGAAGAAAGAAAGCAAGACACCGTGCAAAATACTTGTAGGTAATGAATGTTTGGAACAAGTAGATGAGTTTGTGTATTTGGGAAGTATGTTTGATAGAAACAGAAAGGCTGAGAATGATATCGAAAGGAGGGTGACTGCAGGGAATAAAGTGAACGGCGCTTTGAATGGAATTATATCTAACAAGAATTTGTCAACCTAGGCAAGACTAGCGGTGCACAATGGAGTTCTGGTACCGACACTGATGTATGGAAGTGAGGCCTGGAACCGGCAGAAGAGGAACAAAAGTAGACTGAATGCAGTGCATAAATGAGATCACTTAGGCAACTTAGGCATATATGTGGCAAATCTATTTATGACAGAGTAAAGAATGAAGGAATAAGGAAAGAATATAAAGATGATATTAGTATAGTGAGTAAGATTAAGAAAGAATCACTTTGGTGGTTTGGTTATATGGAACGGATGAATGAGGAGAGAATGGTAAGAAAGATATATGACACAAGTGTTAATGGCACCTGAAATAGAGGACGTCCGCGGAAGATTTGGCACGACCAGGTAAACCAGATAATGGAGGATGGTTCTGTTAGAAGCCTCAAAAATCGGCGAGCTTGTATGAGAAAATGTATGAATATGGATGAGGCGAGAATTGTGTGTCAGGACAGAGTCGCTCTATCCTCCCTGCCTACTCCCGCGGAAAAGGCGTGATGGTAAGTTAGTTAAAAAATGATTTTTACAAAACTTACTCCATTTTTTAGTGTAACAATCGAACTAGGGCATGAACTACAGGATCCTTGCATTTTGAGTTTCAGAACACCATCCTTGAACTCTACAAATAATACATCACCACCATCTTCCTGAACAGTGGGACGAATCCGGGTATCTAGGAGTTCCTTGATCATCTGAACAGTTTCATCATCATCTTCATTGATTTCTGAAAAGTACACAAAAAATATGTAGATGATTCAAACTTAATGAGGCAGTCATTTTTAGAGCAGTTTCGAAACACTAATCTCCTTCAGTGTTTTTTGATTACGATATATGGGAGAGAGGGAATGCAAGGTCGATGAATTGATTTTGTGGTGGTTGACTCTAGACTGAGGTCCGCTACTGTCGATACTCGCGTGTTTTGGGATTTGCCAAGATGGAAACCGACCATTTCCTTTTCGTCTCAGAATACATTTATTTCAAGGAAAAAAACAGTATCGGCGCCATTTAGAATCAAAATTGAGAATCTGCAAAAGGATGATATCAGAGAAAAATTTGAATTTGAAATCTGAAAGGCTGACCGAGAGGCTCCCCGGGGTAAGTATGAATGACGAAAATGATATGAATGCAATAAGTATGGAAAAATAAAGTGTGCAATAAAGCAAATGAAGAATGGAAAGGCTGTGGGATATGGACCACAACCTACCAATTATAATAAGGCTCTGATATTGCCTTTTAAATAAATTGTTATATGTAGTCATGCATGAAGTGGGTGGTATTATTTAATCATAAGAATTTCTTATTTTTATTTATTGGTAACTATATAATACACATGTGAAAATGTGGTTGGACTGTGCCCATCTTACTAGAGAAATTCTGTGTTGATAACGGCCATGGTTTACAAGCAATTGTACAAATAAATTAGTTTTACAAGTATAAAAAATAATTAGAATGTCGACTTTCAAATAAATTATTTTTAAGAAATTTGTGACAATTGTTAAAGGTTTGAATCAATATGTTTGGGTGAGTGCACCAATACTAGCTCTACCCATATTACGAATCCAAGATTTTATTTTCAGTTTCATGTTATTGGGACAATTCAATTGGGTTAAATCTTTCAGCATCCTATTAAATAGTTTAGGCCCAAAATATTTGTAGTTTCTTTGGTCATATGTTGTATGTGGTCTTGGGACTTGTAGGTTATGTGTATTTGTCCATGTGATAATTATATTTTGAGTCGTTTTAAAATGTGTCTGTTTGTGTTTATATATGCAGTTAAGGGTAGTATTAGCATACATGTGTCTTATATCAAAAACATTGAATTTATTAAAAATTTCATCAGTGTTTATACAATATTCATGCTTGCTTTATGTATACATATATCTATTTAAGTATTCTTTACCATTTGTGTTATACTCGCTTTGCTTTCCATCTGTCTTAACTATTTCTATATTATTCATTATTGCTTTCCACATCCTGTCTAACTATTCCTGTACATTCTTGTATATCTGTTCTTTCAGGAAACATCCAAGCAAAATAATAGGCTTTTTAACTAGGTACTGATGTGATCAGCATTCTGGAACCTCATTTATTAGTAAAGTAGCAATGGGCATATTTTTTTCCTTTGAACAAAACAACTGCCAAATTAGTTTTACTAAAGGTTTAGAGTCCTAATTAGCTTTTGCCTTAGTATTGAAATTTAAGAAAAGTCGCTTACGTGTATCAGAGGATGGCTGAGCATCCGTTAGTACCGGAAGTCCGCTGGCAAAAAAATCCATTATTGTTGCAAAGATCTCTGGTTTTAGTAGACTCCAATCTACATCTTCATCCTGTTTGGTGATTGTGATGAAGTCATGGCCAAAGAACACTGACTTTACACCTTCAATACGGAATAGCATTTTGCCTATAATCAGAATGATTGCAAATTGGTTACTTAGTACAGTTGTATTAATTAAAAAATATATACTTTATAATTCAAACAAAATATATGTAGAGCATGGATAGTTATAAAGATTTTTTTTTGGACATAATGCAATAATTGTTTTCTAGGTACTTATTTTATTATGGTGATGGTACATATTGCATGTTATTCATAAAAATTATCAATACATATTTACTTCTTCACAGAGCATTAAACTCTCGTCTGACATATCTTTAAAAAAAATGACACATTATGGCGTAATGACAGGTGACTTTAATATTGGTTATGCCTTAAAAAGGATAAAATTCACAAAAAATATTCATATTCATCATTAAAATATATTGTTAAAAATCAGGCATACATTTTTTATTTATTTATTTTTGTAGCATAAATAGTACATATGAAAATAAAGGTAATTATTTTACTACATGTGGTCTGTAACGTTTACTACATGTAAGGTACAATTGTTATAAAGTAATGTAAGTATAATGTAAAGTGAGTTATAAAATGTTATTGTAAAAAAGTTATAAAAATGTATAGGTAGTTAGGTTAGCACAAATGACAAATTAGTTTCATTTTGCTTTCTACCCACATCAAGCAACCACTTTGTTATTTTTGGTTTAAAATCATTAATCACTTTAGACCCTTTAAAGTCTAGTGGCAATTTGCTAAATATATGCAGCGCACAAAACAGGAAAGTTCGTTGATTGAATTTGGTATTCATTTTTGGCATTGAAAAGTATCCTAAGGTTTTGCTCCTAGTTTCCTTTGGATCGGATCGTGGAAGTAAAGTTAATTTAAAAAAAAAATAGTTTTAAGATTGATCTGGTAAACAGAGTTGTCTTATATCCAAAACCGGAAACGATTTAAAGAGTTCATCTGAGTTATGTTTAAATGGCCTTTGATGACCATTTCTGAGCCTTAATTAGAGAATCCATTGAAGTAAGAGTTGCACCTTAAATAAGCCTGCATACATACATTGGAACATCAGGTTACGAACAGCTTTGGTTACAAACAAAATCCCCGCCGAAAATATGTCTCGGTTTGCAAACAGGCAATCGTGAACTCTGCGGACTGAGATCTCAGTGTGCCGCCACAGCGGACAGGATATGAGAGGGCATTAGTTTTGGAGCGGATTGCTATTTGAGTATGTTTTATTTATCGCAACTTACTGCAACTCGAATGCGTCTTTTATTGTTTTTGTATACATATCGTTATTGTTTCAAAATTTAATTATCGCTTAATTAAATTATTTTCTCCTTTGTAAGATAAGTTGAAATAAGGTTTATTTTTACGTTTAATCTTTTTGATTTAATAATTACAATTCCCTTTTAGTTAAGCCTGTAAATTTTAATTGTTTTATATAGGATTTTAAGAAGTAAATAATAAAGGATCATTTTCAAGGGTCTGAAACAGATTCATCCATTTTATATTGGTTCTCTTAAGAATAATTGTTTTAGTTTTATAGTCTTACAGAACGAATTATGTTTGTAACGCGAAGTTCCAGTAATTAAAAATAATAATGAAGGTAAATCTCCATAAATGAAGAGATTATCAAAGACGTGAAAATGAATGGTGCAATAGCATTTGTAAAATGCTGTCAGGTTGCACATAACCTTTTTGTTATGAACAACAAAGATTTTTTTAAATTAAAAAAAAATATTTTTCCATATAAAATATAATTCTATATCATACTAGGGTTTACTGTATAAGTCCTGTTAAGCGTTACCATTTTTCAATTAGCTGAACATGGCTTCTTTAAAATAATAAAGGAAAAAATGGGAGAAATCTAAAAATAAAGGCAAACAATGAACACGGGTCTGTTCAAAATTAAATTTATTAGATGTACAAAAATGTAGGTAACGAAAATGAATATATACCTAGTCAGATAATGAAGATATCAGACTTACCTAAAGGACTACAGTATGCATCTGTCCCGTTTGGGAAGTCCATTGTCTGTCCTGGTTCCAATACATTGGTGCCAGGAAGAAACTTTAAGCTATTCGGGTTGGGAGTATCTTGGGTGCGAATAAACATGGTCCTTCTTTGAACTGCAAATGCATTTGCCTTATTTCGATTAATTTTTAATATTCCCGCATTTGTGAAGAGCAAGGTTTGATTGCTTCTATTTTGTGTAACTGTTATCCTACAAAATGTAAAAGAAATAAATTATTCATCCTTCCTACAGTGCCTGTACAAAAAGTCGGTAAATTCTAAAGGATAGAATAGTTTACAGAGTTACTTGCATACATTTTGGCAGTTAATTATAGACTAAGGAAAAAGATTACTGATGAAAGTAAGGAATTTTTCATCTAATACTTCACCTTTTCATTTGATTTAAGAGAAAAAATTCACGTATTTGACGGGATTTCTTGGTAAAGTTACGAATCATGATTATTTATTTATTGTGTATTAGGTATGAAAGCAAACGCTAAAACTGCAATACCGAGAGCCGACAAGTGCGCGCTAAATGCCAAAACGGAGGCTGATCTTTTCACTTCATCTGTCAAAAATAAAAGTGAACTTGGATAACATTCTGGAAAACAAGTATACCAACCACAAAGTACAAATAATAAGGTGTGTTCTTACGAACAACGATCAACAATTAGATTCAAGGTATTCATGGCCTGTAAAACAAAATCATTATTTTAACAAACATTTATTCAGCGGGTACTCCGGTAAAATTTGTCACTAAAGTATCGATAAAATAGAGCGTTTGAAATTTTATATATATTCTCACTTTTACCGCGTGTTTTATTTTCACCTATACCGGTATCGGAAACGACACCAGTTTCCAAAACATTTTTGAAATCAAAAAGATTTTGAAGGTGATGAGTATCAATCCCGGCACCTCTCTGCCAACTTGACTAATCGACTGAAGGACGGTAGTGTCACATTGTCGTATAAGTATACAATGCTGGTTTTAAAAAATAAATATTATGTATGTACTTTATGATATTATCTTTGGTGAACTTTATAACAAGCTAATATTAATAAAAAGATTTGTAAATGTATATTTACACATTTCATTCGTATTCGAAAAACATTACGAAATACAGAAATGACGCGTAACGAACGAAATTATACAATTAGGCCCGTCAATAATAACAGTAAAAACACATAATTTAAAATTTACACAATAGTTTACAGGTTGTCAAAATAGATTATTATTGAACTCACCTGGGTTGGATGCGGAAAGCTCAGTTGAATCATTTAAAAAGTTCCCGAGAGCAATATTTTTTTCATGTCAAGTTACAAAGTACCAGATAATTATTTTATTCCAAGAATGCTCGCATATTATGTTATTAAAATGGTGGCCGGCGTACAAGCGGCGGGAATTATTTTAATGTTGACATTTCAATAAATACTTTTTTTTAAAAAAACACTTCTGTTACAATAATTTCTTATATGTAGTTGAAACATGTTTCCATTGCTATAAATTGACACATGTAAGAAATATTAATATATGTACAACCAATGTTTTTTATTCAGTCAACGGTTCATCTACGTGTTTGTGTTTACCTAAATTTGATTCGATCAAATGAGAAAAATCTATAAATAAGCTTTGTCCCTATTAACCTTACGGCTGGGGTCAACAGGGACAGTACAAATATTTTTTGTGTTTACGACTGTTTCATGGAGTTAAATTAAACAAATTATTTACTAAATCAGTTTTAATACTAATTGTACACGGATATACGTATTGAATTTTTTTTTACGAGATATAAATAGACCCATTTAAGTAGTGATATAACGTAAAATCAAACTCACATAAAGAAGAAAGAAAAAACATTTTAAATCATCGTTTAACCGCGGTAAGCGTACATAAAGAGATTATAATTTTCATTGCAGGACCCACAAATGCACGAGATCAAATGATTCAGGAGTCTAGGAAGACCTATAACGATCTAACAGCACTTTTACTGTTTTATTGAAACCTACTTTATTTCTATTTTGGTTAATATATTTTTAGTTAACCTTTCCCATACGGTGCTAAAACAATAACGCGCGCTCCGGTGCTGTAAACTCAATGTAGATGGAGACTTTTGCGATTTTTAAGTCGGTTAAACATTAATATTTCACATTTATTACTTATATTAATCATTAAAATAATAGTTGATGTATATACATATATCAGATTTTTAAAACATTAATTATTTGAAGTCCACCTAACCTAACCTAACCTAACCTAACCTAACCTAACCTAACCAAAGTGGCGAATAAGACATTTTTCTGACAGTTCCCAAAATCCCTACTCACCCCAATTTTACGATACTCGTATTTTAAAAAGCTTTTAGAACCTGTTATACAACAGGGTGTAACAGATCTAGTCCACAATATTTTATGGGTGGATACCTTACTAAATTATAAGTCGAAAATGTTCAAGGAATATGTGCGAATTCTGCACTGTTACGGAAAATATTATTGTTTGAAAATTTTGTCAAATCGTGTTAGTGGCTTGATGTCTACGTACTTCCAAATAAATATTTGCGAAATTGTTCCATTATTCGAAATTCGATGAACTTTAATTATTTGTATTCACATTATATAATCATTTAAATATTTCAGGAGAACACATTCTTATTGTGAAGTTGTAATTATTCAGAACATAGGTGTCTAAAAATAAGGTAGATGACTCTGTCAAATGATGGAACGATTAAATGTATTAATATCAAAAAGGTAACATATAGGGTCGAAAATTGTCGCTAAAAATATTGTCGCTGTAGCTTAGTTGGATAAAGCACCTTCCCCGGTTAGGAAAGAGATCCAGGTTTGAATCCCGGTGGCGCAACAATAATATTTTTCGATTAAATTGATTTTATATGTATATCTTTCTAATTAATATATTTAATTCATATTTAAATATTTCAATTAATCAAAATAATCACGTAATTACGTTTTTTTTTTAAATGCTTACATCTCTGACATGGTTGAGATTAGGCACTTATCCCTTGAGCATTTTCGACTCTTAATTTAGTCAGGTAATTCACCCATAAAGTATTGTGGACTAGGTCTGTTATATTCTTTATTACAGTGGAGATGTATAATATGAAACTACGAGGTAAATCTTTCTTTCTTAAAAATAATAATTTTCAATTTAGCTAAAGCCTCCTCTCAGTCACCGGAATTGGAATTCGCTGTCAGGAGAATTTTAAGGCGATCCAGAGATTTGTAAACAAATTATCGAGGTCGGCATTTTTGATACATTTCAGGGCTTTGCTGTAAAACTCCTCTCATCAAAAATTCATTTTAAGAATAAATGTAACAATTCGCTGAACATTTTTTTCGTACGGATGTTACATGAGCTTTCGTTTTTTTAGTCACTCCCTTTCGAGAAAATATTTCTCTCGGTGACCGATGGCCCGTTATGAAATAAACCTCGGGGTTTTCCGAGAGTTTATCAGGGTTTGGTGGTCTCGCTGGGGAATCCTGAGACGTCCTGCTGCCCGAGAGATCTGGCTGGGAAAAATCAATATCGTTGGATGTTTTTGTCTACTATTAATTGTCTAGTAATAAATAAATACACGTATGCTTTGATAAACCATGTACCATTGTTAACTAGGAAATTTAAAAAAAAATCTGTTTTCAATTTTATTCAATTAACTATTATCAAACATATTAGTTCGCCCAGAAAAACTCACCAAACAAATATGTTATATACGTTGCTATGGTGAGTACATATTTTATTCAGTACCCGTAAACGATACGTTTTGATACTTAAGAAATTTACACGTTTGAAATGTCACAACATTCACATGTTCGAAAATTAAAATATGCCCTTCCGCGTCCCGTTAGGTGGGTAAATAAAAAAACCTTTTTAAATTCGGTACCTACACGAAAAAAATTAATACATTCTTAGTACCTACTTACATAAAGTACATCGCTAAAGAAAACAGTTTGCTGACAAATGAACGTTTATAGTGTCAACAATGAATGTAATAAAATATAATTCCTTCTTTCCCGGTGAACTGTAGACACACACACACACACACACACTGTAATCAAGTACCAACTGTATGTGTTTGCACGAATTTTATTTAATTATTTTTTTACCTTTATTGTGACGAAGTTACGTTATCTAAAAGTAGCAGTACATAGAAATATTCGGGCGTTAATATATTAATTAATAAATAATATTTTGTAAGTTTTTGTAATTTTATCTGTCACCGTTCACGTTCTAAATGACAGACCACCTCTGAAACTGTTTTATTATTTAATTGTGATGTTTTCTAACTTTGTATCAGATATATTATCAAGGACCGTTTCCCTTTAGTAGAAGTAATAATGGTTCATTTTGTATTAGAAATGATTACAGTTCTTATTTTCATTTATGGCAGGGAGAAATAATTCTATACAATCATCTTTTTACACTAATAACAAAGATATGGATGATATTTAAAAAAAAATCGGGGATCTACATATTAATTTGCAATGATTGCAATCATCTGTATATAGGTAAAACTCGCAGAAATGTTGATATTAGAATTAAGGAGCACTTGAGATTATTCTGAATTCGCCAATCATCTTTTGGAAACAAACAATTCTTTTGACATTAACAAGGGTTTAAAAATTATATATATATTAATACTAGGGGTTTACAGTTAGCTAAATTTGAAATTTTAGAAATAATAATATTATAAATAATCAAATCTTTTTTGCAAATAGTCACCTTAAAATTTGTTTTCATTGTAGTTCCTACTTAGTTATCCACCACTTATACTTTATAGTTTTGTTTGTATCTATGCTTGTATTTTTAATTTTAGTATACTTTGTTTCCTGAAGAAGATGCAATTGGTATCGAAACATGTTGATTTATTAATACACAGCGGTTTAAACAAAGTATTTTGTATTATTATTTATATGTGGTCACAAAGTAATTTTGCTAATATTGAAGAAGACATGATTTCCTTACAAACTGTTTCCATCAGTAACAATACAGGGTAAATATTTTAGTTTAGCAGATATTTGTTAGTTCAAATTTATTAATCGCAGAGAGTAGTTAATTACAATTTATTATGAAGTATTTAATGCTTCAAAAACGTGTTGAAGTCATTAAAACAAACAAAAATCCGACTTTTAGAAAAATTCATCATGAGCGATGAAGCTCATTTTGGTTTTGTTAATAAACAAAACAGCCATTATTGGGGCGCTGGAAATCCCCAATTGATACACCAACTACCTTTATACCCACCCAGACTTATTATTGGGCCATATTTCTTTCAGAATGCAAGAGGCAATGCTGTAAAAATTTATTGGTTGCCGAAATGGGTCGATTGAGCTTGCAACATATGTAGTTTCAACAGGACACAGCTTACACACAGCCCGAGCTACGCTTGAAATTTTGATGATTGAAACAACATCGGCCTGGAACATAATTTTCACCCTGTATATAATATTATACCGCAGAGAGATACCACATGGTATATTATATCGTAAATGTGTACGCAGATATCTGTACGACGAAAACTTATACGGTAGCATTTACACGATTATACGGAAAAAACGTTTATACGAGTGCATCAGGTGCCTACGGTACGTTTATTCGCGCCTTGGATATATTGGTATCGACACTTTCTCCAGCAATAATATGCACTATATAATAATCCATCGTAGCAAGAAATTAAATGATATAATTTAAAAAATCGTCTCTCACGTGCGTATGAGAACACGTGAAAATATTATAGATGTATACAGTAGTACTGTAGCTAGTAGGAACTTCGCTAATACATCGGGTCAGGAACCAGACCACAGGCGCCAAGTGAAAATCGTTGTAAACCGAAGCAGAGATTATTTTTCAGTTGAGTGCATTTAAGTGCCTAAGAACACACTATTATTTATTTTCCATGAAAGTGTGTATATTACAGAAGACAAGGAACTAGGATAATTGTACTATATAATACATTTTTTTAGTACCACACCCAGTGGCGTTACTACAAAAATTGAGCCCCAATGCAATACGGAAAAGGGCCTCTTCTGTATATGTACTGTATTCTATAGATGTAAGCATATTAAGAAATACGTCGTTTTATCTACTAAATACTATGAATAACAATGTCAATTTTTTGTCAAATTAAGATATTTATATCATTTGAATTTTCGCGGGGAATTGTTCTATATCACCAGTAGTTTCACGATAGCGTCCAAATTAAAGAAATGTAATCACAACATATCATCTGTAACCACCCTGTCAACTGCGCACAAGTCAAGGAAATCGTACTCAAGTTTAGTTCAGTTTCAGTTTCAGTTTAGAAATAATCTGCTCCTCTTTATAATTCTAGAAAGGTATGTAATACTTGAGTAATTGTACAAAAATCATTTAAAACTAGTTCTGTCTCTCTTCTGTAAATTATTAGATATGTGGGGTTGGTGCTGACGGTGACGGTTTGTCTCGTCTCCTATAATTTTCATACTTGGATGAAAAAATAACTAAATTTTATTCTTCCTTTTACCTATACATACCTTCATTTTGCGGCGACAGTCTGGTCCCTAACGTGACACGTTAGCAGAGAATTACTGTAGGTATACATCAATATTGTTTATGTACTACATTTTAAAATTCCATTTTGTTGAGTTGGATTTTAAAAACAGTCAGTCTATAGTTACGCTACTGAAGGAGATTTTTCTATTAAGACAAATTTCCAGAGTTTTTTTTTGAAAATAGCAAGGTAGTAAAACGAATTTTTTAACGTTATTCATCTTACAAATGTATTGTCATACGATTATTCCAATAATCTATCAATAAATAAAATTAAACAATGTAAAATTATTTTACTTCAGATATTTTAAGGTTCTTTTATAAATCGATAGTCTCATTCAGCAATAAATTTTATAATGAAAAAAAAAAAATACAGAACCTGCTTTAGAACTTGAGAAATATATTTATTTTTGAAAGTAAACAGCAACAGCTAATATCAAGTATATATGATGTGTCATTTAACATTTTTATTACATCTAATCTATGAGATTGTGTGTTTTATATAATTCGAAAAATTTAAATAATAATAAAATGATGCTTACATATTAAAAAAAAAGTAAATATGTGAGAAAGTATGAAAATAAGTCACTTTTTTAAATCCGGGTTAAAGGTTGTATGTCAAAAAGGGAAACACCTAATAAGGGTAACACCTATAACATCTAATACCTGACTAACCTCTACTGTCAAAAATCTGAGATTGGGGTGGGTTTTGACCTTCCTAATACAGAAATTGAACTAATAATACCTATAATATTAATGGAAAATTACAATTTATCTTTTTTTAATATCACTACATTTTAATAATATATATTTGCTCAATTACGAATGAAATTGCTAAATAATAATTATTATGATATGATGGAATAATAAAATATTTTTTGACTTCGAAAAAGATGCACGAAAAGGTGCAATAGTTTATAGGAATTTGATAATAAATTTTGTAAATACGTACTTTGGTCGTTCACCTATAGAAAAATGTTTTTTTGTAAATAAGATGTAATTTTTTTTTCCAGCCAGTACACTATCTTCATTGGAACGAAAGACAAGAAATGATTTTGTCAAAAGTGAAAATTGATATGCGTTATCGAAAAGTAAAATTTTGACCCAACATTCTACAATTTTTTTTTCTGTTTACTGATTATATTTTTCGATATATGAGCGCAGGGAACCGATTGACCAAGGTGCAGGCCTGTCCAAGGGACGGTCCTCTCCCTTACTGATATTTTTTATTGTAAAAATACTGACTCAATTAATGCTGGCCATAAATAAATATGGGAAATTGTTTTTTTTTTTTTTTTACCGTCTGAAAATTCTTCCAGCTTCTGTTAGTTATTACAATAGTTATTCTGTAATAATAATTATAAAATAAATGTATTTTTATAGAATATATCAGATTCGACACATTTAGTCTCCCGCGCTGCGCATCAAAGTGAAGTACGACCAGGATGTTTGAATAACCTGAAAAATATACATTCATTTTAGTTGGTGGATTAGTGTCTCCTTTGATGCAGCGAAAACTAATTAAAAAAAATCATCTTTACAATTAATTAGTGATGGTAATCTGTTACGTGTCGATGATTAGTAACTGAGATTTTACTGCCGGAGCCTTACTGTCTAGTGTACCAGTCATTGCTCGAAGAGTTACGTTAATCAGTTACCACTCATCGTTACAATTGAACACAATCACAATAACAGTTAAAATAACGGTTTAATTAACAGTTTTATCATCACTACAATTAATGATTTTTATTTTTTTATGGGGCTGCTAATCTTGTTTTCAATTACTTTATGCTCACTGATTATGTAAAGATTGCTTTGATGTACGCTTTGTTTAACAATTTTACAAGGAATTTTTTTACATTAGAATTTATTTTCCGTAAGCTTTTTTCTAACGTAACAAGGCACTCATAATACTCAAACTGGATACGATCGATCTTCGACCAGAACAAATGTTTTTTAATTTGTATCCTTCGGAAATCAAGTGATCAGTCAGCGAATGCTTTACTTTTTAAATAAATGACCTAGCTTAAATTATTATTATATTCCAGCTTATTAGACAGTTTTTGTTTAGTTCATATCATGAACGTATTTCAGAATGTGTGCTCATTTATTTTGATTTCTCTTTTTATATTTGAATGTTTAGCTTTAAGTGACGTTATATTTAAATTATATGAATTAGATATAATAGCTTACGTTATCATTATTGTAATAATAAAAACAAATAAAATATACTTATATTATCCATTCGCCGTGTTACAATTTTTATATTTTTAATTACATATTGGTACAATAAAATCATACTGTATATATTGCATTCAATAGTATTACTGAATAAAGCAATACGCATTGCCCAGAACTTGCTGATACTTTATCATTATTTTCTATTGTTAATCTTATTACATGTATTTTTAAAAATTTGGTATGGTATCTAAAATGACAAATTAAGTAATTTGATTTATATTAGTACATACCTCTACGTGAACTTTCTAGTTCATGTTTTTTTTATTTAAAAAATAGAGGAGCATATGTGTAATCAGTGTCCTTACTATTTTCAAACATTCGTGCTATGAAAATTGGACAAACTTGGTGGTCTCCTGGTGGAGGTCTCGAATCCCCTACGGTTGCGTCATCTTCGGTAACCATAACTGAGATTCAAACTCGTTTACTTTTAAACGAGATTCAAATAATTTGACAGAAATCGAAACAAAGTTTATAGTTATCCAGTGTAGCAATTACATAGGCCTCTTAAAATCTCATTTTCAAAAACAAATGCCGCGCGAGTAATTTTGCTTATGGCAACACGTACACGACGCTTTCGTTTCTTCAATCGCTTGACGGTTTCATGTTGGCTTTGTTGTGTTTACATTCCTGATGTTAACAATTCGACGTTTGAAACGATGGATGTGGATATAAAGTAAGTATTCTTGTATTTTAAGTATTTTTGAGAGTTTATGTTGTAAATTATGTATTAATAAACACGATTTTAAATATTTATTCAGAGAACCCAAGACAAATTTTTCTCCACAAGAGGTAAGTCTCTTGAAATCCCTTGTGGAGAAAAGAAAATACATTTTATTGAATAAAAAAACAAATGCGGTCCACGTGAAGGAAAGGGAAGATTCGTGGATCGCATTATGCAGCGATTTTAACGCGTCATGCCCACAAAATAAACCGAGAAGTATGAAACAGCTTCGAAATAAGTTCGAAAACATGAAGAAATGCGCTAGAAAGGTTTGTAAAGATTAATGAGAAATAGATGTGTTTCCATATAGTGTTTGTGGGTACTTTGTCAACATAATATGTTTTTAGGAATCATCCCGTTTCATTCAAGAAGTTCGTAGAACTGGTGGGGGACCTCCACCTGCAAAGGTGGATGGAACAACTGAACGGATGCGAGGTGTAATGCAGATATCAATGGAAGGGCGGGTTTCGGAATTTGATGATGACGCAGATTCTAATTGTAAGTACTCTGCAATGCCTTGCAAAGTGAGAAATTTAGAAAACTTTAACTTATTATTTTATATACGGAAGAACAGAATATCGTTAGTTTTTTGAAAAAGTCAACATTTAAACTATATTTGTCTATATGATGGTGCATGCTTATGTTTTAGATATTGCTTCTGGGAGCAGTAACCAGACCCAACCTTCCATGCGGGTGTCCACTTCGCTCACATTAGAAGCAGAGACTGACACGGACTGCATCGCAATGTCTGAGCCAGTATGTGTGGTACGGAGTAAAATATATTTGATTTTTTTTATCACTCATTTTGCCTTTAACAAAGTACTTGTTAAAAACAAATAAATATAATGCACAAAAGCAGATCAAATATATAAATTGAATGTCTGTATGTTCATAGGTGGAAGAGTTGAGCACAGGCCTGAATATCTGGGCGTTGCGTTTAAACGCCAACCAATGGCATCACCTCTAAAAAGTGAGTACAATATTAATTCACAATATAATGAATTATTTTTTCCGAGTATGCACACTTACATAATGTGAAAATAATCAATATTGGATATTAATAATGTTTAAATTTAGTTTAATTATATCATTTATAATATATATTCTCTCTTCGTTCGCAGATAAATCAAAACGCTAAATTAATGGAACTACCCCAAATGAGGTCCGCAAAATATTTGCTTCTTTGGGGGCAGAGAAATTAAATCACATTAGAACTACTTACTAATTAAAATTACTTCAGAAATGAGTGCAGAGGGGCAGGAACAGTTGATTGCCCTTAAATTGGAAATGCAGCAATGCCAAATAGACAATCAACAGGAACTGCATGCATTAGAAATAAATCATCGGTAAGAACTATGTGCATTAGAAATAAGAAATCAGCTAGTAATTATAGCCAAAAATGAAGCTGAGAGGGATTTGGCTGAACTAAATTTAAAATTAAGAAAAGATGAAAATAATATTAATTAATTAAATTATTAATATGTATACTCTATATTCTTTAATTTTGTTAACGTTAACTGTTTTTCTATTTACTTAAATGATAACATGAAGTGATGTCACGTAGATGTATAGTTTTTAATTATTGACTACCTGTCGCTGTTTTTAGCCAAGTGGTTTAAACACTTTTCATCTTTAACTGTTCTTTAATTTTGTTAACGTTAACTGTTTTTCTATTTACTTAAATGATAACATGAAGTGATGTCACGTAGATGTACAGTTTTTAATTATTGACTTTAATTTTACTTATGTGTTTTATAGATGTGATTTAGGTTAAAAGGTATATATAAAAATATAATAAAAGAGTTTTTACAGAGGAAGAATAGTTTTATTATAGATCCAATATTATTGCAAAAAAAATGTGACAACAATTTAGGCTAAATCTCAGAAATGGATAAAGATCTTTTAATGAAATGCCAGATGATATAAGAAAGGAGATACTTCTTAGGTTCAAAATGAAACTAAGCCCAATATGTGCAAGATAAGTTTGATCTTATTTATATTAGAATATATTTACATATGTATGCACTATATTAAGAATAAATAAATGAAATTCTATGACTGGTTTAATAATTGGGAAAAATAGCCATTTATTAGAACTCTTCTTATATTATTTCCTTCCTGTGTGTGCGCTGCAGGTTCAGAGTTAATTTCATCTAATATTGTTAGAAAGTCTGGTGGCTCGGTAACATTATTTAGCTGACATATATTATGTAGCACCGCTGTGGCTATGACTGCTTTCACTCTTTTAATATTCAGCCTGAGTTTCATACCTACTGCGGGAAAACGCCTTTTCCACACTCCAAATGTTCTTTCTACAACATTCCTAGTCCTGATTTGGCTCTCGTTATACAGTTTTTCAGCCTCAGATATTGGATTTGTAAGTGGAGTAAGTAAGTATGGTTTGAGTGGATAACCACGGTCACCAATGAGATGCTTCCCATTAAAAATACCATCATCTAGTTGCCCTTTTAATCTAGAGTGACTGAAAATAGTACTGTCGTGTGTTGAGCCTGGCCACCTTGCAACAACATTTGTGAATTTCATTGTGGCATCTACTACTGCCTGCACATTAATGGAGAAGTAATCCTTCCTATTTCGATAATATTCCGCATTATTTCCTCCTGGAGATAGGATTCCAACATGAGTACAATCTATTGCACCAATCGTGTTTGGAAATTTAGCAATGTTGTAGAACTGGTTCAGACATTTCTGAATTTCTTCAGTAGATTC
The DNA here is from genome assembly GCA_031772225.1 of Eubasilissa splendida. Lineage (NCBI taxonomy): Eukaryota > Metazoa > Arthropoda > Insecta > Trichoptera > Phryganeidae > Eubasilissa > Eubasilissa splendida. The sequence goes on along the minus strand of CM062845.1, from coordinate 20,704,607 downwards.
AGGTAAACGTATGAATTGTGATCTGAGAGCGGCTATTGCTCTGCTCACTTTGTTCACAATCCGTGAAACAGTACTCTTGTGTACACCAGATATATCTCCCGTGCATCTTTGCATTGATCCTGTGGCATAGAAATGCAAAGTTATCAAGACCTGGTTCACAGGACTAACTGCGTGATTTCTGAAAAAACAATAAAGTTAGGCATTTATAAATTACTGTATCTTTATCAAAAATATTATTATATACCTATAAAGTAGATTACTTTAACTTACTTATTTGTAGATGACATCAGATTGTCTGAAATAAGCAAGACCAGTTGCCTAACCATACTTTTGGACAGGTGGAATCTTCCAATAAAATCTAATTCTTCCCATATAAAATGATCGATTTGTGGCCTAAAAGATTTGCTCTTCTTGTTAAGGATATATTGAACAATTATTTGATCGTCAGAAGAATCGGTATCAGTGCTATCTGACATAATAATGTTCATTTCAATAATACGATGTCGAAAAAATTAAAAGAATGCTTTTAATGACGGTTGTCAAGTGAATGCGCACAATGCAAATGTGCCCTAGATGACAAATCCAGTGGATGCAATCCGTTATCGGAAAAAGATTTTTTTAAAACCTATTTCTTCCCGCAAAAAATAATGTGCCGAGGTCCGAGTTTTACTTTTCCTGTTAAGAATATACTGTATAATTAGTTTATCATCAAAAAAGTCTGCGATATCACTGCTATCCGACATAATATTGTACATTTCGATACTACAGTGTCAAAAATTGAAAAATACTCGATTTCGGTGACATCTGTCAGTGGCTCGCGCGCAGTGCGCATGTGCATTAGTAAAGTTTACATTTAAGCGGAGATTTTCGGCGGTTTATAGTTAAAGTTAAAAGTAAGCGACAAAAATGAGATGACGCAACGCGTTTTCGGATAAACTAAGTTTAAAAGTAAAGTTTATGGTTACCGAAGATGACGCAACCGGCTCTAGGCGAGTGTCATACCACTGAACTGGCTTTTTATTTACATACAATAAATACGTCAATCATAAAGAACACGTATTACGAAATAATAAGTGAAATATAGTGCTTGTTTATCACATTATAAATCAAATAGATGGATTAATTTCTTGAACAAATAAATAGTGTTACTATTTTATAAGAAAACACTCACGGTGGAGAAAGATGCCATTGAAAGGTAGCTGAACTTGGATGAGAATCGCAAGGGATGCTGCGATCTCATTATGATGAGAGATATACTCTTGCGGACTGAAGAATCGGGATAATTTTCCCAACCGCAGAAGTAGGCTGCGTCCCCCACTTCTTGACTCTGAAATAGCCCTTTGATATTGGAATAGCGTATTTAAGAGTATATGTACATGCAAAACAGGACTGCACTACCATTGCCTTACCGTCAGATCAAACGAGCTACTTGTACAAATAAAATAATTTAAAATACAAATTAAATGTATTAATTAGAAAGATATACATATAAAATCAATTTTATCGAAAAATATTGCTGTTGCGCTACCGGGATTCGAACCTGGATCTCTTTCCAAACAGGGAAAGGTGCATTATATAATTATGCCACAGCCGTACAGCGACATTATTTTGAACCTATATCACTTTTTCAAATTAATACATCTATCGTTGTATTATTTGAAAGCCGTCTACTTTATATGTACATCTTTCTAATTAATACATTCAATTAGTATTTAAAACATCACAGACCGTCTGTTATGAATAATTACAACTTCACAATAAGAATGTGTTCTCTTAATAATGTATTATATTTATTTTTGATATTTGACATTTATGAGTACTGAATAAAATATGTGTCATATGATTTTCACCTGCAAAGGCACAAATAATAGATTTCTCATAGAGACGAAATTATTTTTTATTGATGGAAAAATATGGAAGTATGGGTAATTACAGGACTTACGACCTATCTTCACCTTACACAATGTAACGTTCACCATTCCACCCAATCAACCTCCATAATCTATCAAATGTTTGAAAGTTGTATATATGTATTAACTCTTCCAATACCACTAAACTATCGCAATCTATGGACTAAATTTGATATTTATTTCCCTGAAACAGCATATATGTCACAATGAGAATAAATTATTTTTAGAAATTATTAAAGCAATATTCTTTATTTGTAAAATGTTTTTGACACATTATACTAGAATACGTCTGAAAAATTTATATTTTTCAATTTTTAATATATTTTTAAATTTTGACCAGCATATTATTAGCAATATTTCTCCATTAATAAAAAATAGCTTCATCTCTATGAGGTATCTATTATTTGTTTAATAACAGTGCCTTTGTAGGCGATAAAATTGATTTTATATGTATATCTTTCTAATTAATACATTTAATTATTATTTAAATTATCACAGACCTATGTTCTGAATAATTACAATTTCACAAAAAATAACGTTTTGCGTTGAAGGTGAATTGACTAATTAAACCACGTAGAATATTTATTAAGAAAACATTAACCGTAATTATATATTAAATTATTAAAATATACAGATGCGTACACAGAATATACGCAAGCTACTATACATATACAGCAAAATTACTAGGCACTACCATCAGAAAACATTGTTAATTTGTCGTAGACGTAAAACCTATTTTTTAATGCTGAAAAAATAATTTATTATGTACCAAAAAATCAAAAATAGTCTTCTATAGTACAATCAAATTTAACTAATCATCTTAAATAAATATAAAAATGAATGTTTGTTTGTTTGTCTACGCGGTTCTATACCGTTCATCCGTTTGCGATGAAACTTTAGTGAGTTGCTGTGCACACGCCCGCAAAGGTTTCTGAATTAGTACAATCATTTTACAATAGGTGGCGCGCGAGTCGTTTCAACAAATGTGTGTATTTCATATAGTTTATTGCCATGTGAAACTTTGGTGAGTTGCCGTGCGCACGCCCGCGAAGGTTTCTGAATTTGATAACCATTTTACAATGAAAAGTTCGCCGAAGAAAGTAATCTGCGCGTCACGGCTATCAGTTTCATAGCAAACCATACGTTGTGAAATGTGAAATTTGGACACGTTGATTGGATATTTTTAGGATTCTGTGTGGCGAATTTTCCAAGAAATATCGCTTTTTCTGGTAACTTCTCTCAATTTAACAAACGTTTGTATTTCATATAGTTTAGCATCTGTTCGCGTGCGTTCGGTGTGAACTGTAGGCGCCTTAGATACGTCACGTTTACTGAGATGTCAAAAACAACAAACCGTTTATCACTCGACGCAAGTCTTACTTAACATATTATTAATATTCAGAGAATTACAATCATTTTATCGAACCTTTTCGACAATTTTCTCTCCGTAGAAACTCAAAACATACAGATTGATGATTGGGGCTAGAAAAAGAGCCATAATTTCGTACGGGAATACACCATCCTCCAATGACTGAAAAAATGAAAAACATTTAATTTATTTGAGTATCTTTAAAACTTAACGAATATATCTATATGATATAATAAAATGAAAATATACCGAAACTATCATATATAGAGTCCCACATATCACCAAAGTTGATACAAAAAATGTTATGAAGATGAATGGCCAATAAACAGACTGCATGATGGCGACATACCTGAAACAATTAATAATTAGTTTGCGGTATCTTTACAACGAGCTGTAATAACATTGTAAACGTCATCAAACGTCAGAGAGAGAGAGAGAGAGAGAGAGAGAGAGTGCAAGAAAACAAGGGTAGGGTTTGTGAGTATTCACATTCATGAAATGATCTAAAATTACTGTACTATACTTTAAGTATATCACTAGTATAGGTCAAACTATTAAGCCGATGAACCGCAGATAAAAGACACGCGCGCACTCCTGCGCGCCGTCTTTATAGCCATACATAACCGCACCGGCGATGCGGCACACGTACACACACACACACACAAAAACACACCATACCACTATTCCAAGGACATCACATATATAATATACAGGGTGGCCCAAAAAAAGCGAGAACATCTCGTAACACATGAGTTATTTAAAAACATAATATTCTTAATGTAATTTTTTTTGCACAACATTTAGCTAATCAGAAATCATCAAAACACCCCATATTGCATCATCTACTGGGTTTAAATCTGAGCTGTTCGGTGGCCACACGCCTGGCTCGATGAAATTAACATTCTCACGACGAAGAAAGTTGATTTTGTTTCTGGCCGTGTGAGATGGAGCTCCGTTCTGCTGTAATGTCCAGTTATGTTGTAATGTCTAACTACACTCCAGGCTTTGTTTTGAAAATTTTTGACCATTTTTTTAGCTTCCCGACGTCTTTCAATTCGCAAATTTTTGATCAGAATAAGATCTTCTGCAGTGATTTTTGTCATTCTGGGCAACAGTTTGAAAAAAGTAGATATAAACAATGGGAAAATTAATAATCAAAGATAGCGCACGGATGTTGTCGAAATAAAACGTAATATAAGTAAATAGGTAAGTAAGTAAATTAGTTAACTATTTAAACTAATTTTGATATAATTTTCTCACTTTTTTTGGGCCACTATGTACATGCATTCAGAAATAACCGTTGAAATATCACACATATTGTTGAGAAACCGTTTTCGTGTCCAGCGTACATTTATTCTTGTATTTATAAATATTGATAGCATACTCAAAATAACGGTTACATACTTGATGGTCTTCTGGTGTAAAATTACAATCCTGTTCATCTTCATTTTGACCCTCGTCGCGTCGTATCCAACGGCTTCGTGCATAAACAGGTCCCTCAACAAAGACTTGACAATCTCCAAATTTGCGCAAGAGTGTATTATAAGAATCAAAAAAATTGGATCGAACGACATAAATATGTTGGCCATGAAAAGGATTTGAAAAAACGTATACAAAGCCAGAACTTCGTAAATAGGTGAAATCATCTTAATTTCATTTATAAATGGAACTAACGTCTCAAATAACATTTGCTTTGTAAAAATGTTTTCGGTCAGTGCACTTTCCATCATTTCATACAAAGGTTTTGATAAAATGCATATAGCAACGGAAAAGCTTTGGATCACCCAGAACTTTTCGGTGAATTTATTGTCTTGAATAGTTTTTTCCATCACTGTTTGATACTCTTCTTCCAAACTGTTGGCATCTTCGTAATCCCCGTTCACTTCGTTTAAAATTTCGAGTATCTTCCTCTTGTGGACAATTCTCAAAATTGTTTTAACACTGCTCAATATAATAAGATTAAAAATAGAAAACTGTTTGAGTGCGTCGATAATATTATTTGTAAGGACGTTGACGAACACGCTGTATATTAAGATTCCGTAAGAAGATGCAAAATAAAAAATTAAAAAATACAAAACGGCGTTGTAGTATTTCGCGAGTTTATTATTTTTCATGTCTACGGCTCCGGACACGACAGAAAAAAACGCCACGATGGAATAATGTTCGTAAATTGTTTTAAATTTTTTTGATTTCTCCTCATTTCGCAAAAATTTTTGTTCTTCAGTCATCGGAAGAGGCTGAGGTATGTATAATATATCACTGTGAAAAATAGCGATCTTACAGCAAAATGGTCGATGTTGAAGAAGTAGACCTGTTTTATATTGGAGTGAGATACGTATTCCAGTGTCGTAGATTGTGTAAAATAAAAGAAAATTCAGAATATATTTTTAACAACTCTGTACCGCGCAGAATTACCCGCCGAGGAGGCGCCACATAATTGACACGTGTCAATAATTTAAAGGTGTAATCATCGGCGTGGCGCCAAAACCTGTCGCCGTGTAGGTACTTGCAAATATGACTATTTGTATTGTTATGAATTTGAATAAAAACAGAGTATTCTGCATGCGGCAGTCATTCTCGATTTTGCCGCTGCAGTGTGGCTATATTAAATATCTTTTGTGTTTCATTTCTTTCATCATTCATCATCATCATCATTGCCGGTTGAGAGAAGCTGAGATCGGCCAACCCGAACCGCCCTTGTCTAGATTCTTGTTTCCTGTACGGAACACGGCTCTTTATAATTGCTTTTCTTTAATGATTATCATTACAATTGTTAAAATTTGTCAATAACTGTTAATGGAAAAAATACCGTTTTATTTTATAGATTGTTCTAAGTTTATAATATAATATCGATGTCAACATATTAGAGTATATCAAAACCAGTGCTTTAAGGTATTAGTAGTAGGTCATTGAAATACCACCAAGTCAGTCAATAAATATTACAGGTTAATTCAAAAAAGGTATTAACTCTTATTTACGGATTCCTCTTCTTCTCATGCCTATCCGTTTAGCGCACGTTATCTATCATCACTTTGTTTTCTGCGTTTTGTTTTGTTTTGCTAATGGATTAGATTAGAAATGAAAAGAAAAGATAACAAAAAAATGATCTCCATTGACAAATAGAACGCACGGTTCGCGATTATATTCATCATTATATTGTCTTAACAGTAAGAAAAAACACCAAAGTAGCGAGAGCGCATGTCTTATATAAGTATGTAAAAGGTGTTTATAACATATTTATGTGTAAGTGTTTAACCTTTCCCAAACCATGCAGTAAAACATGTCTACCGCTCTAATTAAATTTGTAATATTTCGATAAATATACGCAACATCCTCTTCATATTTTGGTTGATTAGAAGGACATTATTTACGCTCAGAAATGACTAGTGAAAAACAAATTATGTAAAGCGAATCCAACAAAAAGAATTATTTTTAATTCGTTCCGTTGTAAAATTAATACGTTGACAAAAATATCAATTATGGCAAGACAGAAAGAAATCACACATTAATTTCACAGTGAAAACAATAACAAACATTCGAATATAATGATATCTCTTTTTCACTAATTAAATGAAGATTGATAAAAAGGAAGGTTGTATTATACAATGCAACCTCATATACAGAACTTCGATGAATGCTCCGAATTATAATATTACATATTTTTTAAAATATAAAGTAAATTTATAGCATTAGCCATTTTTTCACATTTTGAAGGCTAATAGAACTCTAATTTCTTACGGTAACACGAGTTGACAGCATGGCTGCGTACGAGTATTATATATCACGGTATGGTAAAGGTTAAATACATAGTTTTATTTGATGTTTTGTTGTGGTCTTAACCCACTTTCATATTATTTTGGAATGAGCATCTTAAATTACAAAGTAAATGGCTATCATATTTTATTGGAATTTGATTTACTTAAATAATGATATTCAGTAGTCACAGTTCTGAAATTGCCTACAAATAGCTATTTTTATATATCGATACTTTAATCTGCAAATCGGCTAACTCCACCCATGGTCAAAAAACCATTTTTGATGCCATTATGTTCTATGTTGTATACACGTGGTTGAGTTAGCGTCTGTTTCTAGCAACTTCAAGCTGATCTATGAGTTTAAATGGTACTGAAATATACCTTAGCTAAATCTCTGAGATTTATCTCGCCGTGTCTCGTTCCTCGGAACTATGACGAATCTCTCTCAGTCGGTCTATGCGCTCATGGCTGACTGAGCGCCGTGGTCTGGCTCCTATCCTGGGCCTCGTTCAGCGCGATGTGTAACGAGACACACCGCGTCACGTGTCACCTTACCGGGGATCACGATCATCAAGATAAAAAGCGGTTCATTTCGTTGTTAATTATAGTGGTGACACCAACCACTGCAATAGCTAAAGACTTACAATTTTGCAAAAGAACCAGAAAACTTGATTATTTTTTAAATATTGCACGTGCCGCTCATTGGTGCATCTCGAGCCGCTAGAATTATTACTTAACAAAGCCATGCATATAATAGGAAACACAGTTACTCTTTAATAAAAGAAATAATATTTTCTCGTGAAGGAATTTGATTATACCCACCCATTTCACGTTTCCGTTGATTATAGGGAAAATACTTGATAAGTGCTTTCGCTATAAAGTTTCCATCTGTATGAAATACACATTTTTCATAAATATACATATTTTACAGTGTTCGATACGTAACTATGCAGCGATCGGAATTCAAATCCACCGCCATCTCAGTCGGCATCGACGCTAGCGACAGCGCTGCCGGCTGCTGCTACACGCCTGGCTCGAGCATTCACCGCCGAGCACTCTCTCCAGTTTCGTCGTTTCGCAACGGCGGTCTTGCCGGCTCGCGCTCGCCGAGCAAGACCGCCGACTCGCTTCATTTCATTTCATAAGACACGTGTACCTTCTACATCTTCACTCATTCATTCTATGTCTTCCTTGTTTTTAGCACACCGACAATAAAAACCTCGACACACGCCAATCACATTTATTTCATTTAACCACCGTCCTAACCCCCAAAACTGTATAAATATTTATTAAGATAAAACAGTAACCTAAGTGTGCTAAAGATGGTGTATGAGCGTCTACGAGGCGAGAGTTGTTATATATATGAGATGTGACAATTAAATTAAATATACCTACATATGGAACTGTACATTAGGGGCTGTTGTCACCTTCAAAGTACTCCTCGTGTACATCTATACTTTGACTTAGACGGTATTACTATTTCTGGAAGCAGGTCTGGAACTCATTTTCCAGAAATACCATTGAGCACCTGTTTCACATTCTGTTTGATTTTATCATTTATTAATATATTAGAAAATCTTCCCTTCAGTCAGGTGAATAGGCAGATGATCTAATTGGGTAAACGATTTTTTGGCCAGAGAGCGCACTGTAACTGGCCTTAATTTCAATCGTCCATTTTCACGCATATACGAGGCGCGTTTTTTAAGTAATAATTAGTATATAGACGAACCTAAATACAGATATTTAAATATGAGGTAAAGAAGAGAGAGCAACAGTATATCAGAGTGAGACAGAGTATCAGGTAGTGGGCGGGAGAGAAGGGGGGGGGGGGATTACATGAGAACAACTTTAATATCGGACTATTGGATAGATTTATTAGGTTATTTAGTATCTGTGGTGGAAATACGAGGAAGAAAGGAAGGCACTTACTTATTTTTCGTCTGCCGGATGTGCTGGTTCATTTGTTAATTCCTATCCACAACAAATACAAGCGTCGCGGGGTATGTATTAGTGGAATTAAAATAAGATTAATTAATTAGCGTTAGCGGAGTAAAGCGGAGTGAAACGACGGTAGTTGACCATACAAAAGATCCAAGCGCACTGACCTTGCTGCAGTTGGAAAACTTTAATCACTGCAACATTTTCTTTATTCCTTGTGCTTAAGGATAGGTGAGAATAGAAAGGGATGGATATACGCAGGTTAAATTTTGGTAAACCGCGAATTGAATGTATGCATGAGGCAACAAGTCAAACGCCAACAAATTTAATAGAATTTAATTAATTTTAAACGGTGCTAACAATCTGGCTATTATTATTGAGTGATTTATTAATTTCTAATATATACTTCTATAGTGTTAAGGCGTAAACCTATTTCATTTTTATGTAACACTTGTGCTCCTATATTCTTATTAAAAGTATGGTTAGAATTAATGAAGTGTTCGGCAAATTCCGAAAAACTTGTACTCGTTAAGCATCTAATATGTTCTTTTATTCTAATATTTATGTTCCTCGATGTGCTGAATATATATTGTAGAAAGCTACAAATACTTAATAGTTAATAACTAATAATAACTCTGAAGAACTCTTTAAATCCTTTCAAGTTTTGGATATAAGACAACTCTTTACCAGAGCAGTCTTAAAACTATTAAAAAAGAAAATAAACTTTACTTCCACGATCCGATCCAAAAGAAACCAGGAGCAAAGCCTTAGTATACTTTTCAGTGCCAAAATTTAATACTAAATTCGCTCAACGAACTTTTTTATTTTGTGCTCTGAGAATATTTAACAAATTGCCACTAGGCCTTAAATGGTCTAAAGTGACTAACTACTTCAAACCAAAAATAACAAAGTGGTTACTTGATATGGGTAGAAACCAAAAAGAAACTAATTTTCCATTTGTGCTAACATAACTACTCACATATTTTTGTCTCCCACTATTGTATATTACTGACAATAACATTTTTATAACTTTTTTTTCAATAACTTTTATAACTTCTGATTATACTCTTTTCACAAACTTTTCATAACGTACTTAATATTATACTTACTTATCTCTTAACATTTACAACTTTTAAAAACTGTTCAGGTAATTCTTTGAGATTGCAGGTGTTATCGTACCGAAACATTGGAGATACAGTCCCTTAATTACGTTGGCGACGTACGTTCAGAAACTCAGTTACCCGAGAAATTGATGCCTAATATGTTTTTGAGTTGACAAATAAGATATAGTGACTACAATAAAGATTGGCTGATTGCTCTGGGCTGGACATATCTAAGGAATGCATTTTCTAAGGTATCCATACCCATATATGACGCTCCATTAAAAACTCCAAAGGATACGACTTCGAAGAAAATGGAGCGACAATTTATAGAAAAATTCAAAGAAAACTTGATGTTCATGACCGCAGGACTATCTGCGAGGATAGACAACAATAAAAACTTGTCGTGTGATGACGTGTTCTACTTTAATCTATCTTATCTACTCATATGTGCATAATCTAATCAAATTTATCTAACTAAATAACTTCGTAAGTCACCAACCGCACAAAAATCACACCGAGCTATGTAACACATGCGGTTTCGGGTTTCATTATTTCTGAACATTCAAAGCAAAATCTTCAAGGGTGAACAAATGTGTTGTAGAATTACGAAACAGAAAACAGACCAAATTTATAATGATCATTTTTTTTATTAAAACTATGATACAAATTGAAAAATGAATAATGAAAATGTAGTTTAATACCTTGGTGATATTTTATGATAAATCTAAAATATATAATTATTATTTTGCATTCAGACAATAGTTAATAATGTATGGCGTGTAGTTCCTCAAGTGCAACCATCACATCGGCAAAAACATTTTTATAATTTGACAAATTTAACAGTTTATATCTATTTATGTCACACATTACAATAAATTTTATAATAAAATATTTCCATTCGTGTAAAATTTAAACATGCACAATTATCTGTGTTGAGTTTAAAAATAATAAAAAAACATTGATGTGTCTTCATAAATAATGCTTTAAATAAATATGTTCAGGAGTGACAAACTTTGGTAAATATTGCTACCCAAATGATGTCTAAGAGCTAATTGGGGACATATTTCTGGTTGCAAGCGATAGTATGGAAAATACATTTTACCACTTTTTATATGCATCCAATAAAACTGTTACATTGTACACGTTCCTGCTGTACAAAAAAATAAAGAAATTAGTTACTGCGGTACAGACACCAAAAAAAATAATTTTTGATAATAAAATGAGAGATCAATTATATATACAGATACAATTTTTTTAATAATACAAACACATACACGATTCTCGTCTTAATCTATTTTAGTTTTGCGTACTAAATAGAAAAAACACAATTTCGTCAATTATCTTTCAAAATTTATTAGAAGACATTCAAAATGATTTAACAGAAAAAACAAAAAAAATGAATGTGAAATATAAATAATAAATTTTTAATTTTACACATTTATTATAGGTATCGAGAATAAGAAAGAGGTAAGAAAATACAATTGCACGGAATAAAATAATAAAAAATACGAATGAGAGGTTAATTCAGAACAATAGAATTAAAATTAATGAAAAGATATTCTATGGTAACATTAATATTATAGAGAATTAAAAAATACATGTGAAATTCATCAAAAATCAGTTACATCATATAAACGTTAGAAATACTGTATAAAATTGTGCAAAATAGTAAACATACGATAAAAACTTGAATGGTAAAAATTTATTTTTAATTTTATAACTCAAACCAATAACCAAAGAACGAAACGAAGTTAAGTATAATAGAAAAACTTATTATGTATATAAAAAAAAACTACAAATATGTATAGGCAGTGACAAGTCAACATTGTCTTATTTAAAGTCTATAATAAATCGATGGCAGTTTAATTCATCAGCGACAATAGTTCAACTCGCTTTCAAGTGTTATTTCATATTTACATTGCTCTAAACATATTAAACTAACCTAACCACTATATTCAACTCAATAAAACATTTGTATTATTAGATGCCATCTTTACATTAAGTTCGACAAATATATCTTATCTATCATTGTTTATTTTACCTTATTCAATATACCTACCTGTTTGTCGAAGATTTGCCTTAAAAACTAAATAGAATTAATGTAGAATCTACATAAGGGAATATATCTTCGATAAGAGAATAAAAAAATATATACGAGTTGAACTGTTAACACTTGCAAACAGAATACAGAAAAAGATTGTTTCATAATAACCACAAAAGCCTCAATTCTTATAAAATATTAGGATGATTGTTGAAATGGTTATTCATTTGTAGGATCGGTTGAGGTTTGGTTGATGTTTTGTCTCAATCAAATGGAGGTTTTACAAAGTAACATTTTACATCCGTCATAATGATTGTAAAACTAGAAAATCAAATATACTTGAAAATGTTGTCACGTCCAGTCTTTGCGAATCATCTCAACGTTTCATAAGGAAATTAACCTAAACACTATGTTATTTATTAGAGTATTTTTGATAATTTAAAAAAAAAAACATTACTTAAGTCAAATTTAAAATACAAAGTTTCAGCCTATTGTAAAAATATTGCAATAATATTGCGTGTGTCATAAACAGGCACGTTCGCAACATTAGTGTACAAGGTAACAGCGCAGGTCTCGTTTCATTTCAGCAAGAACCAACGTTATATATATATATGAACATTTGAGATTGCTGAGAGGTCTAATGCTGTGATATGGGAGGCGTGTCTGTCCCGGGAGTAAAGAGAGGCGGGCTGCTAAGGTTGGCAGCGACATACGCAGCAGGACGGGAAGAGGAACCAGTCCATGAAGATGCCGGCGCAATCCTGATCTGGATCGTACGCCAGCAGGCGGTGCCACTTGTACTTCTGCTCGCAGCCACAGTCTCCGGCACATCGGTTCGTCTGGGTTTTGCTGAAACGTTAAATGACTGTGATATATCTCTATTAAAACAAATATATTATGAGGCATTTCTTAGATTTGTGATTTTTTTTCGGTTACAATGATTGGTAAGTGTGATTTAAAAGTTAGAGGCTTAGTTTCCAGTGTACCGGTGATTGCTATCGAACACCAATCACACAATAATATTGAATTTACTATATAATGGGAAGAAATTAAATTTTATTGACAATTAAGAGTACTTTTCATAAATTAATTAAAATAAAAGATAGTTATTTTCTTATTCGCGGTACATACTAGAAAAAGTAAACAAACTGACTAAATTCCATTATTAGTTCAGAATATTATTGAAGTGGTGACAACTCTGACAGAGAATTCAATATTGTCCCTATGCCTCTTAGTTCTGCATAACATAAGTGTAAATAATTATGATGAGTGAAGTGAATTAGAATATGTGCGTGACTAACGAGCAGACTTCTTGGTGTATGGCTTGTTCGAAGTGCATGGTGTTGACCACCGCGCGGACCTTTCCAGCTGAGTTAAGCGCCCAGTACGGAGTCACTATCTCCATTTTGGATTCGCAGGCGTCAATTCTGAAAAAGTAATAGATATTATGAAAAATATGTTATGTGAGACTGTAGTAAAGTCAAAAATACTCCAGCCTACGTCGAAAACACCAATTATACCGCAGGGTTTACTGTTTTGTCATCCCTACACTCTGCCTTTAAGCTATAACAGTGGCCATTCTTATATTGGCTCTATATAGTATATATAATATAATATAATAGACAAAATTTATCTCCATTCACTAAACATATACCTGTATATTTCCTAAAAATGTTCTTTATGAAGTCTTAAGAGATAATAGAGACGCATGCGTGTATCTGTAGTGTGAAACGATACACTGTAAAATAATATTTGATTGATGCGTGTTTGGGGGTTAGTACGGTGGTTAAATGAAATAGATGTTATTTGCGCGTGTTGAGGTTTATTGTGACAAATGATAAAAACAATGAAGACAGATAGAAATGAATGAAGATGTAGGAAATGATGAAATGAAATGGCAGTCTTGCTCGGCAAGCACGAGCCGGCAAGACCGCCGTTGTGAAACGCTGAAACTGGAGAGACTGTCTGGCGGCGAATTGAGCCAGACTTGTGGCAGCAGCCGGCAGCGCTGTCGCTAGCGTCGATGCCGACTGAGATGGCGGTAGATTCGAATTACGATCGCTACACGTGTATTGCGTGGATAGTGATACAATTATTACAGATATTGAATAATATTTGTTGATAAATACTAAAAAGATACACATTCTCGAATAGGGGCGAAACCAGATGATTTAGCATCCAGAGCAGTAAAAAAATGTGCCTCTTGTATAATACAAAACATATATCTTTGAAAACAATTTATTTTATTGAACACGTATTTAGGTAGGTACCAAACGAAGAGGGATAGTAATAACAAGTATAGTTGAACGCATTATATTAAATAGTAATACATTTCTTAAGTTCTGAATGAAACAGGATTTTATTTTTGCAGTGTACATATTTCTAACTCTAAGCCCAGTATTAATCGGAAAGTTCTTAGTATTGGGCATAATTTAGAAGCAGGTCATTTTGGTAAAATTTGCTATGCATATCAACTTTTGACCGTCGAGTTCGGATTGATCTCTTCACTGCGTTTAAGATTAAAAACTGGTTTATGCACTTTAATCATTACTTTTTAACTTGGTTAGTTGGTTTGTTACTGTATATATATATATGTATATGCACACACACACACACATGTGTTTTTACATATGTACACATATATGGATGGATTCCTGACTAAATGTTCATGGAGTAGGTACAACTTTTGTACCGTTACGGAAAATATAATTGTACGAGATTTTTACTAAATCATGTTAAGTTTTAATCAATGTACTTTGAAATAAATATTTGCGAAATTGACCCATTATTATTATGTATCTGTGCTTTAGGGCCTAAATCTTTTAACAAATAATAGCTTGGCAGCTCGAAGTTCGATGACCTTTTATTTTTTGTATTCAAAATATAGTTTGAAATTAATAAAATATTTCAATTAAAAAAAAAAATCGCATAACTACAAATTTTACAGTGTGTGTGTGTGTGTGTGTGTGTGTGTGCGCGTGTGCTCGTGTGCTCGTGTGCGCGTGTGCGCGTGTGTGCGTGTTAAAGAAAGCTGGTAAAACGCACTGGTTACAGAAAGCTTAAATTCTAAGCTGAATCTGAATACACTTTATACAACAATAAATAACAGCAGATAATTTCATTTGAAATATATTTTCACATACTATTGTGTCAAACCTGAATAAGCCAAAATTGAAAACATGAATATTTAGTTGAGTTTGAGGAGTTGGTTAGTCAACACTTACCTAGTTTTTTTTTAGTCTTGTGCGTTTTAATGTTTTTGACGTTTAAATTTTTAACTACGCTCTTGTGTTGAATCATTTAGTAAGGACTTTTTCATTATTGTTAGTGAACGGATTTTTGTGAGAGATATTAGTGTATTAATTAATATACGAAAAATACCTAACCACGTTCGAGAAATGAAGTACCGGAATTAATCACCCTAACGAGTAGCGGTTCCGGTACTTATTTTTTTAGCATTACACCACTGGGGGCCCTTGTATTTTGCAATTGGGTCCAACTTTTTAGTAACGCCACTGGCTAAGATGGAGATCAGACTGGTTTTTGGCTTGTTGTAAGGATCAATGGAGGAAAATTCTTAAGGAAGGCAAAACCCACCCAATTGATATTCTGAGCTCACTCAGATTTTTAAAAGAAATAAATTATTGACCTGCCGCTGGAGTTCCCCTGATTGGGGTTGAGGAAGGGCGGCGTGGAGGGCGTGGGGGAGGGTCGGGCGCGCGTGGTCTGCGCCTGGCGCGCGTGCCGCACCCAGGGCTCGCGCACCTCGGGGTCGGCCGCCATGGGGTCGGGCACGCCGGGCGCGCCGCGCTTGTTCCGCCTCGGCAGCCCGTACTCGGTGAAGACGGTAAAGTCCCCGTACATCCTCTTCATCAGCGCCTTGTTCTCGTCGATGAAGTGCTCGATGCGGTCGCTGGAATATTCCAAACAACACTTTTAATAAAGACATTTATTTTCATCATATTTTCTATTCATATAGCGAACGAAAAGCAAAATAATTGAACCAAAATCAATGTTATTTTGGATTGTTAACATTGTTTTATTAACCACTTCATGAATTAAATACATCTTCGGGGGTTAGGACGGTGGTTAAATGAAATAAATGTGATCGGTGTGTGTTGAGGTGTTTATTGTCGGTATGCTAAACACAATGAAGACAGATAGAAATGAATAAATGAATGAAGATATGATGTGGAAGGTGCATGTGTGCGTGAAATGAAATGAAATGGCGGTCTTGCTCGGCAAGCGCGAGCCGGCAAGACCGCCGTTGTGAAACGCTGAAACTGGAGAGACTGCCTCGCAAGCGTCGATGCCGACCGAGATGGCGATGGATTCGAATTACGATCGCTACACATCTACCGGTTTCGAAAAATATCATTTTCTGAATCGCATCAATATCACACCCTGAAGAAGAAAATTGTGTTTTTCGAAATCGGTAGATGTATTTAATTCATTAAGTGGTTAATAAAACAAAGTTAACAATCTAAAATAATGGATTTTAATACATTGGTTTAATTATCAAGAAACGATATTATGTTCTGAAGAATAGTCATTTCATTACTAAGAAGTACATTTAATATAATTAATTATTAAATAACAACTAAATTAATTGAGAAATGTAATCGGACAAGTGATTACAAGTTCAATGTCATGTGCTTGCAATGTAAACTCAATTTTAAAAAGCTGTAACCAATATTATGACATTGTAGAGGCTAAAAAAAAGGGGGCCAAGATGCGACCCCTGTAGGACACCTGAAGTGTATTGGATTTTATGAAAATCTAACTTAATGAGTATAGTTTTATTAGCATATAGGGTGATGCGCTTTCGAATAGTGTACATTAAATTTAATTAGTATATATTAATAATAAATTAGTAATCTAACAGAAATTAGTGATATCCTCGTTAATTAATTAATGTTGTCTTCCATATCAGGAATAGTGATTTTGTAAAGAGAGTTTTTGATTATGATTTTATACATAGAAAAAATTATGCTACGCACACCAAACGTCGGTTTTCGCCGATTGTTGTAAAAAAGTTAAATATGACAATTAGATTTACATTAATTTGTCAAAAAATTTATACAATCATATTATGTTTACCAGAGAACAAATAATTTTCAAAAAAATGCGCCCCATCCTCAAACTTGTTAGGTATCAGCTGAATGTTGGCTGCCATTGTACGTGCATGTTCAGAATGCGAATTATATTTATCACACTAGCGTGGTGTCGAATTTAAAGGTTAGATTTTTTTAAAACAAACTTCCTACAACCGATATCCAAAACACCTTATCTTTTGTATCCTACATCATTTGTCTACAAGTAAATATAATATATACATAAACAATATCATCAGAAAATAGCGCAACCTCACTTAACAAGGACACAGGCCAACTGTCACCATCTCGTGACAAAATTAAAAATAACTTTTGCACAAAGATTGCATTATTAATTTCTAGCACCAAAAATATACAAGTCTAAATTGCAACCAGTCTTGAATACAAGAAAAGTGCAGTTCTGGCTCCACTCTCCTTCCTGGGGAGAAATTACGCCCAGGAACTTTTAAAAGTCCAAACATGAGATTAAAACTGCTAAAACAGTACCTATATATTGAATATTGTTTTTTTTTACTTTTCTCTGTGTTGTGTTGGTATATTATTTAACTGATTTTTTTTCACCATTTTAACATTCAGAATTACAGTTTCACTTAAGTTTACTTCATATATGTAGGTTATTTACTTCTTTTACACACTCTTTTTTTGTACATTGGACATTACAATTTTAGTTTATATTTGTATATTATTTACTTATTTACTCTTTCTTTACATACATTTTTTATAAATTGAACATTGCATTTATTTTAAGTTTTACAATGCATTTATATGCTATCTAATTGCATCTTGTTTTACTCTTTATATATATTGTTTTGTTTACTACTATACCGGAAAGCACTGTCTGCTATAATACAGTCTTACTTTGCTGTAATGTTTTATCCTATCATAACAATAATAATTATTTTTATTAAATGTAAACACATTGTTTTAAGGGAAGATTTTTAGTGGTAACCTAAATAATTTTATGATACCATTAACCTGGTTGGTTAATATAATCATCTATCATTTCGTCCTGGGTCCTTTTCACCCCAAAATAGACTAAATGTAAACAGTGCGTTCCTTGACCTGGCTGGCTAATCTAAACAAACGAACACAGTAAGGATTGTAGGTGTGTTATAATATGCGCGCTTCGATTCAAAATCTTCAATCAGTATCGAAAGTATTTGTTTGATCAAACTAATAGTTTGTTTTGATTGACTACCATTTCCACGATACGCAGAAAATCACCGTTGTTCAGTCGACCTTACACGATTCGGACTATGTTTTTCAGATTAGCAAAAATATAGATGCTCGTCCTCGAGGCTTCGACCGGTTCAGTTGATCGGGCATCATCGCACGTTCCGAGGCATGAAATGAAAAATTTAACGAACCGGAACGGTCGGTAGTGTCCTTATTTTTAAACTGCGTTTAGGAGGATTCGTACTGCGGGCCGTCATATTGTGGAATTCATATTTGAAAATACGCTGAAGATGGAGCTTATATAGGATCCAGGCGCAGAGCCAACGCCAGAGAGGCGTTTGAACGTCGCGCTAAGGAAGGGTAAAATCCATATAAATTAATCGATCTCACAACGTACTCATTTCTAGCATTATGAAGTCTAATTGTATCGTAAAAATTTATATTGTTGTAGGAAATAATGAAATTTCCCCTCTTTATTATTCTTTCTACAATTCATTATTTGATTTCCTTCTTTTATCACCTTCATTCTTTCTTCATTATTTACTATTTAAAATTACATCTTCTTCCCATCACCAGTCGACAATTTCTTATCATGGTCCACCTGGGAGAAGAAGATTCGTGCGAGAGCCGCCGGTTGACGGAGTGTTCTGACCGATCGCCCTAGATCGACGTATTATTTGTAAAATTATTATTTTAAGCCTGTTAAGTAACTCGGAAATTAAATTTTATTTTTATTTATCAAAAGATTAATAATTATAGTAGTTTTCAGTTCTTTATAATTTATCTAATAAAATTTGTTGACTCTCTTTTATTATGAAATATCACCTTTCATGTAGTGTACTGTTTTTTTTTTGTAAAGTTTATTTCCCAGAAGATGGCAAGGTGAATCTCGATATTATGGTAAGCAAGTAGCTTCTGATTCACGTACTCACAAATTCATGCTCTCCTCTGCTACTAGTCGGTGGAGGATAGTCCGCCAGCACACGCCTCACAATGGCGCTTCCAAGTCATGGCGGGCTACACCTCACAATATATATATTATATACCAAAAATTGCAAAAGTATCCAATCACATTCGTAGAACACGCAATACTGAATTCTATATTAGGTACCAATTCGTTTCTCTATGATTTTTAAACACGTACATTATTTATTGCCTTTCTTGTTATTTATTGTAGGGACAACTTTCTCAAAATACTGCGACATCTCGTAATAAAGCTATTATTATTAAAAAATATATTTTTGCCAAAATTATTAGAAATGTTAAAAGATAAAGAACAAATTCAAATAACCCTCTGCGTTAGCCGGCCGGCTGACATCTTTTTGCAGTTCTAGAAGGATTGATTTTGATTCGAATGGTAACTAAAATTAATTCTGAATACTGATATATAGACTTATTAATATTTTTTAATGATTTTTACGAAGAACACGTTATCGCTGTGAATTTGCAGTTTTTTTACAACAGTGATACGTTCTCCATAAAAGTATATAAGTTGTATTAAAGGCTATCCTAATTAAATGAAATTGATTTAATTCTTGCATCTTCTAGTATGTATTACTCAAATTTATTTGCAATTCGTCGTATATCGCTTTTAAAAATGGAATAATAGATGTATCAATTAGAAAGAACTATATATATATACGTTCTTTCTAGGAACACTGCGGCGACAGAATCGAGAATGCGTTCCCGCTCTCAGTGTACTTCGTTTTATTTCAGATACAAACAATACATCCAATTACTTTATATTTTCCCCACCATTTCAGCGAGCAGGCAGTGACGGACGCTAGCAAAACGTATTTGATCAAAAAACGGCAATCTACGTTTGTTGAAAACTATTTCACGTTTTTCTAGCGTCCCGCTGATGATTCACCGTAAATATATTTTTAATAACTGCCTCGTGACCTTATCATATCATAGTGGCGTTATTTCGGCGACCTCTCAATCCTGTGTGATATTTTTTTTCATTTTATTTATTACTTGTTCGCAGAGAATCCTATGAATCGGAGCTGTGTTCCGGTTTGCTCTCGTCCATTCCGACCTTTATATGGACAATGATACGGTTTGACACTTACATGGGGTAAGTGTTACCCGCAGTTGGGCAGAACAGCTGGTGGAATCGCTTGACGCAAGGGACTCCTCGGATCAGCTGGCCGCGCACCTCCAAGCCCAGAGCCACGGAGAGGGCGCTCCACAGAATCTGTAAAAACAAACATATTAATTATATAATGTATCACTGTTGATATTGCACGATGGAAAAGATATTTTCAAATTCTCAAAGAAACGACTTAATAAATGTGACAATCTGACAACAGCCATTTAGATAACAGCGATATGTTTCACATTAAGAATCACTCTTTATTTGATGCATTCAACGTCATTCTTTAAAATTATTGACATCATGGTGACCCTGCAAGCGCCCCATAGACATAGCCGTGGGACTCACTTAACAACCATATAGGGCTGAAACCCAACCGATAAATCAGCAGACACCATACATCGTGACGGACACTGCCCTAGGATCTAGAGACCACTTCTCCGCAGGTTTTCCTTTCATCCACATCTCAAGGGAGCCACTTCAGCGTTCAACCATATTACGCGTATTTAACTGTATACCACTTCTGCACAATTCATCTATCAATAAACGCCAACCTTTGTAAGTGCTCTTTCATTTCTATACCTTGCTCTAGACAAAACATAAATACTCACACATGCACACCGTATACACTGCGATATACAACTACACACGCGACACGAGAAGGCGATAGGGGCTTCAGTTTCACATCCACAAAACCTTCTGATAAATCGCAGTCAATCAATATTCAACAACCACAACCCCTACAACATCACTGTTACAAATACAAGTTGTAACATGGTGACAAAAATAATTTATGACGTCTATAACTTAAATGGTTTTGTCGGTTTGTTCAAACGAGGAATTATGTTTCTTTGTAAAATGTGATACAAAAAAAAAAAATTCCCCGTCATATTTCGAAACAAAATTTGTGAGGGATGCAATTAATTGCAAAACTTCATTAGGGGACGTCAGTTGACTTTGGCCAAATGGGTACGATATTGTCTTCCGATGTGTTCTTATTTTGTGTTTTGATTTTATTAAACTGTTTGTGTTTTGTAATTATTATTGTTATATATTTGTTTTTGTATTCAATATCCATGTAAAATTAATTTCATTTAAAAAAAACTATAAACACGTTATGAATTATTAAGTATTTCAACAAACAGTTATAGTAATTTAATAATTAGTTGTGTTTTTTATAAAATCTTGTAGATCTCGATTTCCGAGAATTCTCGGAATTTGAAAATTTTAACTCTCGAGTCTCGGGAATTGAAAAAATTCAAGAATACAGAATCTCTAGTATGCAATATGTATCATATTTTTACCCCCACATAACTATTGTATGACATAAAGTCGTAGCTAGCACAAAAGCGAAGCGATGATGTATAGTGTAGCACATATTGAAAACGTGAGAATAGGAGAAAAGAGACCAAACCGCGAAGTTCTTAGTATTTTTATATCTCAATACAATACATATATTGAGGACCGCTTTTCCATTTTGCCCAATTTTATTAAGGTACGCCCCTGCATTCCCGCATTTAAAAATACGAGTACAACAGCATCGGTAAATTTTCGCTTGTTATTGTAGCTTTGAACCGTATACACATGTAACAAAATAACGAAAAATGTTTACATTAGCCTGAATGAACGAAGGTGCATATTCCTTTAAAGAATTTTATTCTGACTGAATTTGATGATTTTTAAAAAAATAATAGATATCTCATAGAGACTAAGCTATTTAAAAAAAATATATTTTAATGGAAGTATGGGTAATTACAGGGCTTAAGACTTGTCTTCGGCTGGCTTAAGCGATCACTTTATATAAATGTAACGTTCACCATTCTCACCCATTAATTAATTGTGTGTTCTTAGACATATTCAAATACTGTTGATGATTTTTGATTATATCAATATTTACAAGTAAAAGTTCTGGAGTCCGCTCCGCTTTGAAAAAATGTGCACAGATTGGGCGCGCTTGCATAACAGATACATAAAAGGGACGATGATAGACTCCGCGAAGATGCCAATCTTCTGTGACGAGAGACGGATGAGAAAGAAAAGTACCATTTAAATTATATACAATAATAAACTAAAGTTCATCAAATCAAACGAATTAAATATTGAATTCAAAACGAAATTTCGGCGGCTGATGAGAATCTTTGGGGGTATAATCGAAGCAATATAAATTATTTAAAATATTTAAAAAAATATATACGGTGTTTTATATGTTCTTGTATTTATTAGTTACTATAGATTTATACTACAATAGTTGACACTATGTATGTAATCCTTTATGTCATATATGTATTTACGCCAAACACATGTCCGGTTATACAAATTTCAGATCTTGTCTAGCAGTCACAAAGGTCACGTATAGATTCAAGTTTATTGTCACATCTTAAAAAAGGGCAAAGTTTCGGTGGGTCATTTTTTATGTTGTTTGTGTAGCCATTTTTATCAAATGCTATTAAATGTACTGTCGCCGATTGCTTGCTGCGAAGGCCCTGCGGTCGGTTATTGGCGCTACGCGGCCATTGGTGACCGCTGCGCAGTCAGAGTCCCGATAGAATCTATATGTCAATGTTAGAACTTTCCACAAAACAGACCGCGCGTCAATAAAATCTCGGTGTAATTAAAATAATTCCACCCGTAAGTTAGTTGTCGAAATGAACAAAAATCACATCAAGATGATGTATGAGAATTTCTGATGCTATTTTATCAGTATAATGTGCATTTAATTAAAGGCGGAATTGGATGATACGTCAAAATTCAATAAAAAAGGTAGACGGTAGGAAATATGATAGATAGACAGCATAGATAAGAAAATATGACAAATGCCATGTATGTTTTTTCTAACTCATAATAATAACAATGTACACTTCAATTCAAATTGAATATATATTTACGTACTGTTATTGAGTACACAAAAGAGAAAACATTTAAGTAATCTTTACCTAGACATATTGAAAACACGATCGTTTTTGCCCTGCTCGCGTCTCACAGACCTGTCCGTTTAGGCAAGCACTGTCGTCCAGCCATGACACTACGGCAAAAGCCGCCACACGCAGACAGTCATAGATAATAGACGGGGAAGAGTAATATGATTATGGATGCGTTTTAGATTAAAGTTTTTTGATGCTTCAATTATTTTTTTGTAATCTGAACTTAAGCAAAAAAAAAACATTTTTGTTGTGAAGTTGCATTTTCAGAACATATTTAATACAAATTAAATTAATCAAGTTGAAAGATAAATAGAAAAAATATTTAGTACATGTGTATACGTACTCGTATAGTAATATCCCGGTAGCAACTAAATATTTTTTCTGTATATCTTTCTAGTTGATTAATTTAATTTGTATTAATCTAAACTTTGTACTACTACACACACGTTGGGTTATTGTCACTACTATAGTTTCGAGGGGTGCAGGCCTAGTAGTGCCTGTATAACCCAACGTGCGTGTACCACAAATTAACCGTCATGTAAATTAATGCTATTTATAAATTGTATCTTTTCAATGTGCCGGCAACATCCGTCACTTTATTATTAACTTTTGTGTGTGGTACCCATGTTTAAATATGGAGTTGGCAATATTACATTAGGTGATTTATTTTGATTTTATTAATATTGTTTTCCCGCCCTTGTGGGATTTTACGAAATTAATAATAAAATTTAAAAAAAGATGTGCAGCTACACAGGTAGCATGGTATATATATATATATATATGACAGAAATATATAAAATTGAATTAAAATTAAAACCTACCGAAATCAGTTATGCCTTTGACTCAGAACAGCACCAAAAACATCACTCTTATATTTAAACATTGAACATCAGAATTTATATATACAAGACCAAAATCGTACCCAAGCCTGCAAAGTCTTTGTGGGTGCACTCCTATAAAAAATGTATATGATCCATTTACATGAAACAGCGCGACGACCTGGTACTGGTGGAACGTGGTATACAATCAGTTCAGTTAAATTAAGGGCGTCTGGCATGGCATTTACTATTTTAAATAAAAATAATAACTCACTTAAAGTTCTTCTACACAAGTGAGTTAAATTAAAAGTACTCATTAGAAAATCACAATTCATTTGTCCAACGGGTATACACAGTTTGAAGTTAATACATTTAATTTATTAAACGGCGTGCGCACCAATGAGATGATAACAATACAATATTTCAAAGTAAATATACTTATTTGAAATGTTATTAAATTTATACGGCCGCTCAGAATACTCTGTGTAAAGTTTTCTGGACAATTCGGCCGTGTGTGTCCGACATCTGGCCGACGTTTCTATGATAGACCCGAATCGAAACATCGGCTAGGGAGGTTTTCCGACTGATGTCTTCACACACGGCAGAATATTTAGCAAAAATGTTGCCATAATTCTCCGGTTTGACGAAAATTTTACATTCTACACATCAAAATTTATCGGATTTTTTACATTTGAAAAAGGTAGCAACAATTAATCATAAGAAAATATAATACATAATCTCAGATTATAAGAGCATGCCGCTAGTCGCTAGAATAAAAAGGTCCATATTTAAGCTCTCCCAGAACATGTTACGGGTGTCCCAAAGGATGTGTCATTTTGAATTGATTTTTTTGACAGCTGTTATTTGCCAACTGTTTTTATAAAGCATAAACATTTCAGTTATGGAACCCTACACGGTCGCAT
The DNA here is from genome assembly GCA_031772225.1 of Eubasilissa splendida. NCBI lineage: Eukaryota > Metazoa > Arthropoda > Insecta > Trichoptera > Phryganeidae > Eubasilissa > Eubasilissa splendida. Next base: position 20,679,444 of record CM062845.1, on the reverse strand, counting down.
ATCGCATAATTATTATGAAAACTCGTGAAATATGAAACTCAAAAATGGGGAAAACATCACAGCAAAACTTTGCAAACTGCCTGAAAATTTTGGTATGCGTTATTTCGCACCGCAATTGTGAATTTGGTTTAAAAAAATCTGGCTTTCTGGTTCAGTTTTGAGCATCGTGGAGTAGTAGTCGGTCTCTTGAAAACGAGCGAAAGCTGCGACTATATTTTCCGATAGGTCAAACACCTCCGTACTTTGACAATGTTGCCGGTGTCGCGTTATGATAGCAGTATTTTATGGGATGAATTGGGTATCAATTAAGAAGACATATGGTTTCAGACGTGGTCCCAGCAAGAGACACAATACAATTATTGCACGCAAAGTTTCCGCGACGTGTCATCTCACCTTTTGGCCAAAATTTCCCACTGAGATCGTGCGATATAATGCCGTTGGATTTATTTTTATAATCTTATAATAGTCTTACATATTTTTCAAGAAAAGTGAAGTTTTGGCTCTACGAAATGGGGAGAAATTACGGCCAAAAATTTTAAAAAGTCCAAACATGAGATTAAAACTGCAGCAACAGTATATTGACTATTGCTATTATTTTCTACTCTTCTCTATAGTTGTGTTAGCATGCTATTTAACATAACTTTTTTCTATCGTTTTATATTAAGTGTTACAACTTTACAATTTTTATAAATGGAACATTGCATTTATTTTAAGTTTTATATTGTATTTATTATATATGCTATCTAATTGCATCTTGTTTTACTATTTATATATATTTTTTTGTTTACTACTATACCGGAAAAGCACTGTCTGCTAAAATACAGTATGCTACTAGTGTAGCAGGCAGGGTACCCAAATACATGTCTCACTTTGCTGCAATGTTATCCGATTATAACAACATAACGCACTGTACTGTACTAAGAATTAAAAAATAAAAATATTTTTATATTATTATTATTAATCTACAAATAATTTACAGTTTAAAAACGAGATTTGATACATTATTAGTGTGAAAGACTTTAAACAGAGACGTGGCGAATATTTGCCAAGTATTTTGTGATCCGCGTTAAATATTAGTGTTAAAATTTTTGTTCAATCGAATATTAAAATGACACCTTTTGTTGGGACACCTTTTGTTGGGACACCCTTTATCACGTCCATTACGTACAGAATGAATATCGATAGTGCGTTTAAATGAATTGTTTTAAAAAACCCAGACATGTCGGTACACGGAGTTTGATTGGATTAATTCGGAGACATCTCGAATCCGGGTCATGAATCTTGATGGAAAAGCGAATTGTAATTCCAATCGGGTAATCCGATGTTTCTGAATCCTGGTTCGGGTTTTTGACTCACTACCGTGATCAGTTCACTGGTGCGATCATTATTTATTTATTCATTTAACGAATCCCTAGTTTCATACATTCCGTAACAATTAAAATAGGCATTACATACAGTATTATTATGCAGCGTAAAAATTACAAGTTGAAAAAAATCGAGCCAGTACAACTATTAGTATGTACTTTCACTCAGTTCACTGGGAAATAGGGATTTAAATTATATAATATTTTAAATACTAATTGAATGTATTCATTAGAAAGATATACATATAAAATCAATTTTATCGAAAAATATTGCTGTTGCGCTACCGGGATTCGAACCTGGATCTCTTTCCAAACCGGGGAAGGTGCATTATCCAATTATGCCACAGCCGTACAGCGACATTATTTTGAACTTATATCACTTTTTCAAATTAATACATCTATCGTTCTATTATTTGAAAGCTATCTACTTTATATGTACGTCTTTCTAATTAATACATTCAATTAGTATTTAAAATATCACGGATGTTCTGAATAATAACAAGAATGTGTTCTAATAATATATAATATTTATTTTTGATATTTGACATTTATGAGTACTGAATGAAATATGTGTCACCGCGGTAACGCGTGTGACGTATTTGTTTGTCGTCGCATATTTTTTCTGAGATAACTCTAACGCGAATTTTTTTTTTTTGAATTTAAAAAGCTCGTTAAAGATTCTTTTTAAATTGTAACAAGAGTCGGGGTAAAAGTGGATGGGTAATCAAAGAATCCGAGCCACGCAACCACATTCACCGCTCGATAATAAATCTTTGAGTTGTAAGGACTAATGCAACATGTCTTAACGTACAATCGTTTTATTAATCGAGGTTGTAATAACATATTCAGAAATAAAGCGTAACTATCGCTAATACTCGTTTTAAAAATTACGATTTACGGCGACAGACACCGCGCAACATACATATCCGATGATGGCATTGCTCCCATTCTGTGTGACATTGAATGTTAACAGCATTCATTTTGCAATCATTGTTATTAGATAGTGACAAATTAATAGTAACAATGATTAACGTGCTATAAATACTTCAGATTACTCTCTAGATACTAAAGCAAAACTCTCTCGATTGGCTGAGAGAGTCCAGACTCGTTTGCACTGATTCGAGACCGAGGATTTTTGATTCCCGCTGCAAGTTAATTATTAACTCGGCACAGGATACTAAGACTTCATTTTTAAAATTTAATTGAAAAATGAAGCCAAATCAAATATGTTAATTTTAAAAAATTGGCCATTGGCATAAAGTAAAAATTGTTCAATTTTTTTAACGATTTATATACCTCTCTAGTTGATGCATACAGGCTCGATAGTAATAGATTAAAAGGTATTTACTTTTTTATTTTCTTCTTAAAATATTTAGATACATAGATTAAATAACAATTGTTTTCGAATATAATCACAATTATGGTATGTACGATTCGTGCAAAAAAATAAATTTATTAATGCATAAACATAATTGAAAATGTATTTGTTATTATCCGCGATCACAATCCGTTAACGATTTTAACGTCTACACAGAGTCTAGACAATACAACAAACATCATTAGATTAATATAGTATTTTTTTTATCATATAAGGTTCATAGAACAAATAAAATGATATAAAACATATGTTGTAACGAGATAAGCAACTCACCAATGTCGCTGGCGAAACTTGAATCATTTTACCACACTATTTACTGACTTATTTAAAACAGTAAGTACCATCAGAAAGGTGATAGATTACGTGCAATAATAACGTCTTGATTTTTGAAGAAGTCACTCCAAATTGTACGACACGATAAGAACTATTAATTAATAGATTATTTCCGTATCTATCAAAATATGCCGCCGAGCTGCGAGACAGTGAGGTCAGTTCGGAATACTGCGCTGTGAAATATATTTTCGCCGAACAAATTCAATGTTAACAGGCATGATCGATCGGCTGAAAGATTCCTCCGCGGATGTAACTCGTTTTGAATAATTCAAACGGCAAAATGTAACAATCATCAAAAATTCCGCGGCCGTTCGTGAAATATCGAAAACGCACGGAGATTATCGAATCCGAATGGCGTTTGGAATAAAACAAACTTAATTACACTCCGCTACTGCGACAGGTTCGCCGATAACTCGGACATGTGGCCGAAGATAAAAGTCAAAACTCCGAATGGCAACCTTCGCACAGCCGCGCGCGAATACCGAATGTCAAATTCGGCGCGGGAAGATGAGAAATGGCGGTAACGATGTGCAGGCGCCAATGGCGGATCGGCTTCGTTCGATACCGGCGACGCTCGTTGGCTCGCGGGCGCCTCGAGAAGGATTGTTTCTCTTCCGGTATCGTTTTATCGGTAATGGCATTCCTCACGTTAGTCAGCTTCTGGTTTTCTTTCACACCCGACTTATAAGATGTTAATAATCATTAATCTAATCTTATGTATGTATATGTAAAATCTCAATGTTTTTCTCAATCCCAATGTCGCACGCAAGGAAAATTAATACACTTCTTCGGAGCGATGTTTCATTTAGAATAAATTACACAAGTACATTAAAAAAAATGGTAAACAAAAATTTGAAAATTGGAACCGTAATATTTTTGATACGAATTTGTGTAGATAGATAGTTATTATTTAAGAACCCAATGATTTGAAGTTTCATATAATTAAATACAATTGACTTTGTTTTAACACAATTATTACCACAATAAAATGTGTGAATTGTTTTAAATTACGTTTATAATTAATTACCACAAAGTTATAGCGGAATACAACCGTATAATATCTTTCTGTTCACTGTGATAATTTTCAAAGTTAGAACGTCAAATTACTCTTCAATACGTTGGTTATTAAAAATTGTTTGTGGTATTTAATTAAAATGAAAGAAAATTCAGTTTTTAAAAAATGGCATCCGACGATGTGATTTAAACTCTTGTGTTTTATATAAAAATAATCGAGAAAAATAGTTAAAAAATGGAAGATAGGTGACATTATTATTTGAAAATATTATATATATTCCAAATATTTCCCGTTTGTTATACTTTTAGTCAACAATAATAGGGAGTGCCAGCAACGGTGACATTATATGCAAATTATTTTACGTAATTCACGAAAGTTGTATTAAAATAAAGTGAATTTACAAAGTGAAAGTAAATTTATCTATCAAGATGAGTATATATTACAGTATATATATGACAATCAGACAAGATAATAAACGAAAAAGAAACTATAAAAATGTAGAAGAAAGAGAGAATGACCGGAAGCCGAGAAAAATGAAGATCGATTGGCACGATTGGAAGAGATGAGATATAAAATAGTTATCTATATCTCGACCACTCAGAATAACAAGGTTCCATCCGACACTGATACTGTTTTGAGATAATGAGCTCAAAAGCGTTGATTGAATTTCAACCTATATTAATGAATTTTTTTTTTTTGATTATGCAAATATGATCAGTTTTAAAGTCTTAATTTATTTTCAGTATTATCAATGACCACTGTGAGATGAGGGAAATTAAAAATATAAAAAAACATAGTAAATGTACAATAAAGATCCATAAATTGAAATAAATAACTGATGCAGTTGGAACTTTCAGCTGTTGCTATTTCACGCAATAACTCAAATTAGCCCAAAATGTTAGTTGGAACCTTGTTATTCCATTGATTGATCTAAACCTCCCGATATGAATGTGTATTAAATTAAAAATGTTACCACTTCCAATTATGCTTAGTTGCACTCTAGGTCACTGAGGACAATATAGTCATCCTGACCCACCCCCCGACATTAAACCATCCCAATGACTTGGACTAATTCTGCATACATCATTACTCTTTAGGGACCGAGTAAAACAATGACACCCCTCCCTCTCACCATCCCCTGAATACCGAGCACACCGGGTACGGTTCGCTCGGGATATTGATCTAATTAGTGATTAATTGACTCTTTCTACTCGCAAGAGCTCAGTTTTATTATTAATCTAAGCAATGCTAATTCGAAAACTTGAAACAATCTAATTTCTTCCTTTAATAAAAAAATATTTAGTAAAATATTTCCCCAGAAAGTTTCTCGCTATAAGGTTCATAAAAACTATTGTCTGCCTGTCTGATCTAGTCGTAAGACATTCGCCATGTAACTTAAGCGGCGGAAGTTCAACTCTCGTTCCAGGAGACTGCCGAGATAGTAGCATTAGTTTTATAGTGTAGTATAGTACCTGTGACATATGCGCGTAGTTCGAAAAATAGTAAGAATGTTAATGTGACGTATCTCTATTTAAAGTACCAACTATTATATTATCTAACACGTGCTAATCGGCATACGCTCTCAGTGCATTCTAAGATCATGATTATGATAATGATAGAACACACCGCTACTTCTAGATCACATAGGATTAATTTCGATGAATGATTTTAGATACCGATAAATGGCATTAATTTAATATCGCTTCGGTTTTAGCACAGCGGGTTTGTTGTTGGTTGTTACAATCGAACACGATTTTAACCGTTACTAGATCGTTGCAAACCGGAACACCGCTGTGGTTCGTGAGATTTTCGCAAATATAGCTCCATTTCGTAGGATTTCCGCAAATACAGCTCCGGTTTGTGATTTCATTTTAATTACAATCTATTCATTAAATATTATTACAAAATCTAGTACTGGACAATTATAGTGTTTTTTGTTTTATTTACGAATTGTCGGGTTGACAAATTACAGTTAATATTTTTTTGGCTGAATTATAACTTTTTTAATTGTTTTAAATTACGTTGTTGTGTGTTGCGTACATACACATTAATATGATATTTATAATATAAAAAAGATTACTCGCAACCAATGTTACCTCTAAGGTGTGCGGGTGTGCGTGCACGCATGATTTGGCATCATAGCGCACACAAAAAAATATAGCGCGCACACAATTTATAACAAGACTGAAGGTTGGCGACTATGTTGATTTATTCTGTAATTAGATCACTAACATTCTTAACATTAAATCACTTTTGAGGTTATACAGCTAAGATAATCTCTTTCTATCTATGCCTCTGCTGCCTTCCATCTTCCCCTGCATATTGATCAGTACAATATCATATTTTGCATGTTTCTGGAGTATGCAATTTCCTGATAATTATTATGTCTTAA
>CM062845.1:20010462-20067962 GCA_031772225.1 Eubasilissa splendida | reverse complement strand
GTGCTATGGGGCAACGGAGCCAGAAGGTGTCAAAGTTAGTCCTTCTGAGGTTTGGGGACCATAAGGTTGAATTTAATACTCCATTCTTAATAGTACCCAGATTAATACGTCCTATAATCTTAGGCTTTAATTGGCTCGAGGAGCACCTCGCGGAGATAGATTGTGGGATAAATAAAAACATTGTATTAACTGATAAGAGAGTTCTGCCATTAATACAAACTAACATCAAATGCGATGAAAGGTTGTGTAGTACGGTAGAAATTTTGAGACTGGAGAGAATCTTGTACGAAAGTTTCAAGAGGCCGAAGAGCGACGACGAAATACAGGCTTTGTAAAAAGATTAAAGGTTAGCGCTCAAATGAGGAGGCGCTGGTTGAGGTTATATTGCGAAATAAAGTAGAATTTTCTGATCAACCGGATAGGACTCATATGTACCAGCACCGAATACCTTTTGTAAAGAAGTCCTACCCAATTCTATTTGCGCATAGAGTCAACATAGGTGAGAAAATTTCTGAGATGGAATATATAGGAATAATCAGGAGAGAGGCAACGCGGTTCGCTAGTCCACTGACGCTTACGCTGAAGAAGGATGGTATCTTAAGGATATTGCTCGACGCACGAGAACGGAACACCAAAATGTAATCGGATGTGGAAAAACCACCATTGACTTCCAAGATCTTACAGAGGTTTCACGGAGTGAAGTATATTTCCACTTTAGATCTAAATAACGAGCATTATCAGATAATATTGACTGAAGATAGCCGGAAGTATACAGGGTTCTTCTTCAATGGTAGGTCTTACGTGTACGAAGTTCTACTACAGGGTTTCAAAACCTCGGTCGCAAGTTTTAGCCGCGCAATGGACAAAATTCTAGGACCGGAAGTGAACGATTTCTGCTTAAATTATCTTGACCTAGCCATCTTTACATGTGGGGATTTAGAATTGCATATTGAACACGTAGACCAGGTGCTTGGGAGGTTGCGGGGAGTGGGTCTAACTTGCCGCCTTGAAAAATGTCAATTCTTGCTTACCGAGGTACACATGCTGGGAACATGTGAACCTCGGAAGGTATACGAATGGATCCCGAGAAGACTGCGGCGATACAAAATTTTCCCATTCCAATTTGGATTAAACAATTACGAGCATTTCAGGGATTCTGCAATTATTATCGCCATTTCATAGTGAAATACGGAGAAGCGATAATCCCTCTATGCGACCTCTTGAGGAAAGACAGGATCTGGGCGTGGACGGAAGTCGAGCAAAGAGCGTTTGACCAGACTAAGACATTATTTTTAGAATCAGTCATTTTGTATCACCATGACCCCAGGAGAACTTATTACTTACAGACGGATAGTTCCGGTTATGCCATTGGCGGAGAGTTATACCAATTATATGAAGATCTGAACCATCATGTGATAGGGTTTGTTAGTAAGAGGCTCTCTGGCGTAAAGCTCAAATGGACTGTGTCAGAGCAAGAACTGTGGGCCATCATCTACTGTTTACATAAATTTGACTTATCTAAGAGGAGTCAACATCGTCATAAGAACTGACCATCAGGCTCTAACCTTTCTGAAAGGCTGAAATTTCCACAGCGGGCGGATGACGCAATGGATTTTGTATCTGAACCAGTTTAATTATAAAATCGAATATGTCAAAGGAACTGAAAATATAGGCCCAGATGTAATTTCACAGTATCTGGAAAATATTATAAATGTCCAAGAGTATGTCCGGAAATTGCAGCTTTCGTGGTCAAGAAAAAAACAAGGATGGGTTGTAGGTTATTAGGTATATGCAGACTGCAACATGAAGATGAATATTTAGGGAAAGTGTTGGTGTATTTGAATAAAGTAACATACGGACCACATGATAGGCTTACGTGCAAGTACGGAGATAACTATTGGGAAGTGGATGGTGTGTTGAAATATTATTCATGTGGGCGCACGGGGGTGATCACGGTTCCAACTAGTCTCAAGGATACGTTAATTCAATACATACATAAAGAGACAGGACATTGTGGTGCGTACAAAATTCTATTTGCCATCAAACATCAGTTTTTCTGGCCAAGTATGTTGTCCGATGTCAAGAAATTCATTAGTGTGTCATATTTGTCAGTTAGCCAAGCACGATAACAGACCAGTAGTGGGACCCGGGAAGTCAATCATCGTGAGCGATGTGGGAGATGTCGCAATGGCGGACTTGTATGGGCCTTTACCGAGCGGGGCCGCCGGGGTACAGTATTTGTTTGTAGTTAAGGATGCCTTTAGCAAATACATTAATGTTTTAAATTGAAAACCTCTAAGTCTACCATTAACTGCATGGAAAAGTTCTCGAAGACAATTAAACTGAAGACTTTGTTGGCGGATAACAGACCTCAATTCAAGTCTTCTGCGTGGAAGGTGGGGTTGAACAGGTTGGGTTGTCGAGTAATGCACACTTTCATTTATAACCCAGGACCAAACGGGTAAATAAAGAATTGGGCAGAATATTCCGCATATATTGTCATAAAAAGCATACTAAGTGATTAGTTGACGACATTGTAAGTACTTATAATGATATGGTACACTGTAGTACCGGGTTTACCCCAAATGAGGTGGTGTTCGGTAAGAGGCCGTCATATTCCTTGAATAGATACTCGAGTTGACGAGAGGAAGGACCGGTGGAATTACATGCTATAATGGAGACTGTGCGGAGGAACACATTGAAAAGCGCTACGGATAGGCAGCGCCATTTCGACAAAAGAAATCGGACAGTAGTCTACGAGATCGGAGACTTAGTAAAAGCACTCAAATTTTCGCAATCAAGCGCGATAAGGAAGGAGACCAGCAAGTTCGCACTTGTATTTGAAGGATCTTATCGAATTACCGCCGTGCCTTATTGTAATACATACACATTAGTGTATCCCAAGACAGGGAAGGCGAGAGGGGACTATAGCGCCATACACTTGGCGAGATATTATATAAGTAAAAACGGAGCTTGAACGGGTAAGACGTAATGTAAAATGCAAAATAACCCAAAACAATATTTTGTTCAAGGCTACAAAAGCACTTAGCCAAAGTAGGAGATGGACAGTCATAAAAACTCGGTATTGTTAGATGCAGGTGGACCACCGACACAGCTTGGGTGCAGCGGCGAATACAGCGGCGGTAATCCAGCAAACATGAGTAGAGTCACGTCCGCAAAATGCACCTTGAGGTATGCATCGCCATAGGCGAGCAGTCCCCTGATATTCTCCGCCGTGGGAAGTGGCTCCGCCTGAGTCCTCTGATATTCTCCGCCGAGAAGTGGCTCTGTCTAAGGCGAGATTTCATTTTCAATTCGAAAATGAAATCAATATAGTCTCTAAAAGTATCAAGTAAGCGCTTGCTATAGATATAGATTGTAATTCCGGGGAAAGTTTAAACTGTGCACCTCGAGTTAAGCTTAGACTGTGATGTTCTCCGCGTTTAATCGTAAATGAGCAAGTATCAAAAAGTTGATGAATATAATCGGTGTAGCGAGAACAGACTGTCGCTATAGCATCACAATATCGTGTCCAGAGTCCCGGTTTGCCTGGATAATTGGGCATCATCTCGTCATCGTCTTACAAGCCTGAACTCCGTTACCCTATGCTGGCACTACAAGGAGCTGACCACACTTCACGTCCAGGATCCAGGACCATCCTACAAGGTAATCCCTTACGTGAGGGACCTGAATAATCAACATCAGAAAAGCGTCAATATAGACGATTTGGCAGAGCAATCAATGCTGGCATGATGAACACAAATATTTAATCTTCATTTAATTGTAATCATTTTTGAATAGCCTTATTTATAAGTTTTAAAGTAAATTGCTCATTTTCCACTTTCAACACATGCAAGTAATTAAAATATAGATTATAAATTTTCATACATAAAAATATTCTTTTATTTCATAACCATTTGACTTGTTAATATTTGAAACAAACAAATTAGGCTAGATGCCTCCCCCCTGAACATGAAGCCGAGGCAGAAAGAAGAAATTACCTAACAGTAAATTAGAAACAATAATAATTAATATTTAATATTTATTTCAATAGAGATATAACATAATAACATAGGAATGTTAACTAGACAGTTTTTTTTATTATTATTAGAGAGAAAGGATTAGGGTCGGATAGTTTTCTATTTCTAATGTAAATTGTATTTTATTATTCTACTGAGTTAATGAAATCTAAAAATGTTAGTTGATGATGTGAACCTGACCACCTACATAATATATCATCGACTTCTTAAAAGGGTGAAAATGAACTCGGTAACCGTTTGCGTCAGATTATTCGTGCCCCAGTCGTGTTGGGCGGTAGATGCCTGCTATAAACTTATACATTGGGTGTTGTAATTTTGTGTTGGACTATTTTATAGTTGGGTCGGTAGGTGTTATATTGTACTTAAATGATATTGTCAATATGGGTAGTACTTACCATAAGTGGACTAGGAGGTGGTGTGTAACACAATATTAGATACTGTAACGAAGTTTGCAAAAACTGTCGGCCGATACAAAATTCCTGGTAAAAGAGAAATCTTTGGGACCTTCCACGTAATACCACCACACAACAGCCCATTGTTTAAAAAGCTGTGAGAACATGCTAAAGGATGTTTTTGGGTACGTGGTCAAGCCTGAGGAATAGACAATGGATCATCGTAAAAGGACAGTAAAACTTCTCAGACGTCCTCGACTGCAAAGTGTTATTACTCGCGATCCTTGTCGAAACAATAGTTTTTAACACTGAACAGGATACTATTGAAGATGTAATTATTCTAGAAAGCTGTCTTCGGAATAAATTAATATTGTCATTTTTACCAGGAATAGAGATCTGTTGGAGGCCGACAGAGGAGAAAGCTGACAGGGCATTTAAACCAATAAGTGGGAAAAGGACATCTCTCCCTAAGGGTTACCCTTGAGTGAGAAAGCGATGGAACCCAGAAATTGAGTATATACGGCCAAGCAAATCTTAGAGAAGGCCGACGGAGTAGGGGTGAGTCGCTGGACCCTGGTTATAGTCATAACTGGTATACCGGACGAACCCGAAGGAGACGGAGTAGGGGTGAGTCGCTGGACCCTGGTTATAATCATAACTGGTATACCGAACGAACCCGAAGAAGACAGAGTGGGGGTAAGTCGCTGGACCCTGGTTATAATCATAACTGGTATAGCGGACGAGCCCGAGGCAAGCGCGTCTAGGAATGCTGACGTTTATCCTGTTCCTTGGGACTCAGTACGTTGTTTAACCTAGATGGGGCAGAGGAGGATAGAACGTCTAAAGACTCGGGGCCATCTTACATCGGATGGAGGCTTGAATACGGAGGACTTTCTATTGGTTGTAGCGGAGGCAACCGGAGGAGGGTCATATCTCCAACTGAAGGTAGCGGAGAGCTATCGGGTCAGCACAATAAGGGCTTTAGCCCCGACAATGCAGCATCATGGCCTAGGCTGACGACGTCCGTACGGACCCAAGTAGGTGGGGCGCTCAGGAGGTCACCTTGTAGCCAGCACCCATAGAGCATTGGAGCAAGGATTGGAGGAGGTTGCCGTAGATCCGATTGCGCTCGGAGAGGACGATGCTGAGGCTGACGACAGTCTGTGTCCGTTAGACACTAGTTTCTGTAGAAGCTGTCGAGAGTATGGGCCGCTCTGGTGGATACGCCTATCCAGCGTATCAAGAGCCCACGGAGCAGCCGGGAGTAGGAAGGAGGACGCTGGAGAAGGTGGGGCGCTCAGGTAAACGTATCACGCTCGGAGGGATACCATTCGGTGATGGCTGTCCGGTACCCACATAGCATCAGGAGGGATGAAGGGACGGCACCGGGGACCGCGTTGCGAGGATCCAGTAGCCATTGACCCCAAGGATGGCTGGTTTAGATTAAGTTTAGATTTAGGTTATTTGTAAGGTAGCTTTTAAGTATTAGGATAGTTAATTAAGTTATAGCATGTACGTTATCTTTATGTTTACAATATTTATGTCATTGTTTCATGAATGCAATAGATGAATCTATACAAACAGACTTCTCTTTGACAACTTTCCCGGTTCCTATCCCGAATATCAGCAACCTATGTGAGAAGACGAGTTAGCATGTATAGTGTGACGGCATGCCAGCAAACCGATCACCGCTCGGCTGCATTAATTGAGAAAAGCGCATTCCACCTCAACGAGGTGGAATGCGTGGATCTCCGGGGGTGGGATGGAATCGGTGCGCTTTACGCGCCTCACCATACCCCCCCCCCTTTACGTTACAATACGTAAGATCTTGATAGATCAAAAGGATTATTGGATTCAATTATGTTACGGATGGATCCATATGAGATTAATGGGAACTGTGGTTGAGTTTTGGGGAGGGGGGGCATGCACGATTATATGTGGAAATTCTGGTTTAACTGACCGGCGGTTTGTGTGTACCTATGTAGACCGAGGTTATATCGCAAATATATTTTAGATTGTAACTAGTAATAAGTATTGATGCGTAATTAAGAAAACAATTAGAATAAGTTTTGTTCTTTTAGATTCTCGACTTTGAGAAGGGTTTTTTTTTTCAATTTTGTGGTATTTGAGAATGGTCAGAAAAAAAACATATATGTACTACTAGGTTCACATATATGTCATAGGATCATATATATACATTAAGTTAGGAATATTTTAAACTAATACAACAAAACAGAAATAATACGAGACTAAACTTTAATTCTACAAATGGGTCACAATTAATGAGGGAGAAAAAAAATAAAAATAAAAATTTGTTTTGCTAATATGTCCGAGTATGTAAGTAAGCTTACCTGGTCGAATCGCTGATAATGCGGGGGTAATGCATGGGCATTGGACGCAGTCTATCACCATTTCAATATCTTTAGATGTCGACAACATGGTTGTCGAGCGCCTTCTCGATGGTTAATGTCACCAAAGTGGATGAACGTATCCAATGTTCCCAATAGCTAATAATACTAATGAGTTAAATGAAAAAAAAATATCCATACATTGCAGAGTTGACTCAACAGCTCTTGAGAAAGAATTGTGAGAGAAGTCCAGGTTAACAGAGGCTTACTCACTTATGGCGATAAACCATGTCGTTTGGTTGGAGCCAGATGAAGCAAGATTATTTGAAATCTAACTTCTAAACGACGGGGAGTACCTACTGTTCTTGCTCAGGAGTTGCTCAGGAAACTTGCGGTTGGTGTGTGTTGAGGGACTACCAGTAGGTCAGCAAATAGGAATTGGTTGTGTGCTTAATTACTTAGAAAACGCACAATTGCATGCATATGGAAATCATACATATTATTGTCATTGTACTAACAACCACCCCAAACTGAAATTATCGAGAGCCTTACTCTCATATGATCAAAGTAACAGTGTCGTGAATGACAGAATATGATGCAGAGGAATTGTATGTCGAGATAGTCTCTCGTCAAGCCAGAATGGTCTATAGTTGCTGAGGAGGGACTCCGTCCTGGACATCACTTGCGGAAATCATGCTGGTCATGATCATACACTTCGGTTATAAGGACTGAACTGCATACATTAGCTAGCCAACTAAGAGGCGTTATAGGCACTAAAGACGAAAGAGTCTGCCGATTGAATGATGTTGCTTCACACCTTAACCGAGACGTGAGTGGACGAAATGAATCCCAGAGGATAGGACGCCTCGGCATACTGTAAGTCCCGCTTCGGACTTCTCGAGAGATGAGTCTTTTAAGCGTGAATGCCGGGAGATTGTCATTTCACACCACATAGCACGGGTATCTTAACGAAAGGACAAGAGGGAGACTTATATCAAAAGGCATCAGTTTGCACAGACTTACGTAGTATTAACACATCTAACTGAATTGTTCCTGGCTCCATTCGAGACACATTGCCCAAGACACCAAGGATCATCCAGCAGATAAACAAAACTATTCTTCAGACACTGCTGTCACATGACGTATGTTCTCAGACGCGCCCAGAGGAATTATGGCAACCTTCCTAAGAATCGTACTGTCATGGTGTACGATTCTTTACGTGCACAATTAATTACATTCAGTGATGGACTCAGCAAAGGGTCGCCAGATTCCCATCGATACTGAATATCAGCGTATTGGAGATACAAGAACCTCGGCCATGCGTCTTGAACGAGTCCTGGGAAATGACATTGTTCGCTGTGGCATCGGTCGAATCAAATCTTTGGATCATCAACATCATCATTAACTCTTTGAACGCGAAGGTGAGACGGCTCGAGGGCCAAAATATTTGTTTCCCTACAAAGCAAGCAAATATCTTGGTCAGGGGTGAACTGGGGACGCTCGAGCGGGCGCCAAATCTGATGTCTAGCAAACTTATCATAATCACGGAACATATTTGCCTAGTGGGACAAGCACTTAGCATGTCGAATGTTGTTTCACATGTCCCCATAATCTTTGAACAGCTAGGCGACACCTCGAAGCGGCCAGTCTCTACAACAAGGTTGGTGACCTATGTATAACTTCTTCCACACTCTTACATTCCAGCTCTGAATAATACATAACCAACTTAATGATAATTAGCTCGCACCGAGATTCACTCGTTTACATACGCGCTAAATGACGTTTCAGAATTTAAAGTAATAAATTGAAATCTAGTAAATTAATGTTATAATGAGTACGTTCGGGTATCATACCGCATGATCAGAAGTTTGTCCGTTATCAAAATCACACGACATGGGTAAATAGACTCCTGATATTGTACTTAGAAATATAATAGAAAACAAAAATAGTTATTTAACCGCATACTATAACATAGTTGGTATATTTATTTTAACAATTGCTCTATAGGTATTTGAACGGCTATATTTGAAAACTTTGGATATTTGATAATTGCAAACGCGGGTTAAAAGAACTAGGACTACTACGGACATAGTGCGGGGAATATTCTTAACCATTAGATCGATCACGTTGGCCTTTTATTAAGCGTACAAACTATTATTAAGCGTATAAATTTTCATATAACACTTATTCATAAATAAGTTGTCATTTACGAAGTGCGTATCCTGAGTACAACCATGTGCATCGCATCGCTGTCGTCTCTGCGCGCCAGTACGGATGGGACTGCCTCACATTGGAAATCGGAGATTCTTCGGTACAAACAATTGAGAAATACAAATAATTAAATTATAAACAATATTTAGTAGAGAAATACGAAGTTGTTGCAATACCATGTGGAGGTAGATATGGTAAGTTGTGTATATCTCGAAGATGAGACATTTACCTTGGGTTTAGAGGTGTTATGGTGTGTGAATGTCACCTGCAAACGTGTGATGCACGGTGAAGTGAGTTAGGCAAGGTAGAGGGAGAAACTTTGTAGATGTTACCGTGTGAGAGATGTATGTGAAGTAGGTTGAGGTAGGAGACAAGTTATGTCACACGCTAGGTGTGGGCGCACAGGTAGAGGCTGGGTGAGGGTGAGCAGAGTTTATGCTCTGGAGGCGAATTAGGTATCGACCTCCAGATAGTATCTGCCAAGATGCTCGGGACATTAGTGGAATGGCCCAGGTCTCTGGAGTCACATTGATGAGGATACTTGTGATATGGCGTAAGTAGAAAGGGTTGGTATTGAATGGCTCAGAATGGTTCGTTATTGAAATTTGTCTTGTATGAGGACATGGTGGGACACGGGGAACGTGCATTAACCGATTATGCTATAGAACTTAGATGACAAATTTTCAAACCTATATGTTACACTTTTCAAATTAATACATCTATCGTTCCATTATTTGAAAGCCATCTACCTTATTTTTATGGAATTTCAAATATCTTTTGTTGATTGATTTTATATGTCAATACATGCTTTAAGTTTTACAGAGTAAGAAATTGGTAAAGAAATTTTAAGAAATCACCCAATTACTGAATAAATTAGTGAGCGCACGAAGTTTCTGTCGAGTAGATAAGCGGTATATTTTTTATGACTAATGAAGATAAATTATGGTAAAATTATATCTGTCTCTGTCTTGTACTTGATTATTCATTCATAAATGAATGAGAATGCACAATTTCACTATAGTGATCGAAATGAATTTATTTTGTTGCATTTAAAGTGTGTAACCCAATGTAGGTTTACGAGCCGTCCGCCGTAATAAACCATCTCAAGTGGATCTCAATATTTGTATTTCTCAAATTCACCAAGTTACTTCGAATTTTAGTTTTTAAATACGGTGTTATAAAACGGGTGTGTTGTTGTTTATCGGAATATAATTATATTACTTCTTTTTAAACTCGAAAAAATGACTTCAGAAAATTATCAAAGTGATGAGGAAATATTTGCGGATAATTTATCTGATCTTTCTAGCGATTATTTGCCTGAATTTGACAGTGATAGTTACGACACAAGTGACAGTGAAGAGTTCCCTCGCAGGAGGAGGGTGCCAGTAATGCCCTTACAATTCAGTGATTCTGAAGTAAGTGATGCGGAGGAAGAGGAAGTTACGGAATGGTCTGAAATAGACAATCCACCTAATATTGAACCATTTTTAAGTCACGTTGGTGTTCGTGTACCACCAAGCGAACCCGAAAACATAATTGACGTAGTAAAACTGTTCATCAGAGATGATTTACTTGAGATGATGATAGAGGAAAGCCATCGATACCGCACACAAAACGAATCACGGATCAAAAAAATGAAGAAATCCATAAGCCTTGTAGAGATGAAAAAATTTTTAGGACTGATTTTAGCTTATGGGACAAGTTCGAAATGACACAAGAGATGATTATTAGTCAACAAATCCATGTATCGAAACACCTATTTATTCAAAAATAATGAGTTGTGATCGTTTTACAGATATGGAAATCGTGGCACTTTTCTAATAATGAGAACATCACGAATCCCAGCCCATTGTGACATACCTTATATCAAAGTTTTCTTCTGTCTACAACCCTCAAAGGGAACTGTCTCTGGATAAAAGTATTGCACTGTGGCGGGGAAGACTTTCATTTAAAGTGTATAATGCGTCAAAAATAATAAAATATGGGGTCCTTGTGCGTATGGTTAGTGAAGCAACTACAGGATACATTTGCAACCTCGAAATTTACAGCGGAAAAGGAAGACAATTATTAGACTATTCATTCGCTTCTCGGTCCATATTTAAATTTGTGGCATCACGTATACATGGATAATTATTATAATAGTGTGCAAACTAGTAAAGTACTCCTATAACATAAAATAAGAACGTGCGGAACAATGAGAATAAACCGAGGCTTTCCAGAATGTTTTAAAACGGCGAATCTTAGTGTAGGTCAAAGTATTTTCCGTCGACGAAAAGATGTATTGTTGCAACACTGGAAATCTAAGAAAGATGTTCGAATAATCTCAACAATACATTTGTCTATTATCCTAGAAAGCCACAACATCGATTGGACTACAAGACAACGTATTTGGAAACCTCAGTATGTAATAGAATATAACAAATATATGAAAGGCGTTGATCGTGCAGATCAGTATTTATCATATTACTCTGTATTACGAAAAGCAAAAAAATGGACCAAGAGAGTTGTGATGTTTTTGTTGAATTGTGTCTTATTTCATTCTTTTAAAATGTACAAAACATTAAATCCAATCAAAAGACTAACATACAAACAGTTTTTGCGCACCGTTGGAAAATTTTGGATAGCCGACCATGCTTGTGAAACCGACATAAATCTGGAGGAACCGGACCATTATCTCAATTACCGAGAAATGTAGTCAAAAGCGATCCTCCAGGGAAGTTATCACTTGACATGAAAAAACATTGAGCGACTAAAATTGTTACCGGCGGTAAAAAAAATATCCACAAAGACAGTGTCGTGTGTGTTCTGTACACCAAAAGAAAAGTTTTACTAGTTATATGTGACGTACCCCTTCACAGGGGTGAATGTTTTTATAAATACCATACTTTATCTAGATATTAGAACAATAGTTTTTATGTGTACTTTTATATCATAGTGAACATGCTGTAAATATGTGATTGCCTCAATGTACTTATAAAAATATAAGCGATTTGTTTCCAAAAAGTATACAATATTGAGGACCATACTATGGTAAGTGAGTATTCCAAATTTCATTAGAAAATTACTAACGGTTTGGAAGATAGAGCGTTTTTTATAAAGTTAGATTTTTTATCACATTCTGATGGTTTTCGCCCGCTACACGTACTTGTGACCCAAGAGCGGCACCCCGCACAAAAAGTGTTAATAAGACTAAAAAATTTTGATGATCCTTTCTTAACCTTACTCACTATACTGACATCAGCTTTACATTCTTTCCTTATTTCTTCATTCTTTACTCTGTCATAAATAGACTTGCCACATATACGCCTAAGTGATCTTATTCAGTCTACTTTTGTTTCTCTTCTGCCAGCTCCAGGCCTCACTTCCATACATCAATGTCGGTACCAGGACTCTATTGTGCACCGCTAGTCTTGCCTCGGTTGACAAATTCCCATTACATATAATTCCATTCAAAACGCCGTTCACTTTATTTCCTGTAATCATCCTCCTTCCGATAACATTCTCACCCATTCCGTTTCTATCAAACATACTTCCCAAATACACAATCTCATCTACTTGTTCCAAACATTCATTACCTACAAGTATTTTGTATGGTGTCTTGCTTTCCTCCTTCTCGAATTCCATCACTTTCAACTTGTTAACATTCATCATGAGGTCGCTTTCCTTGCATACATCGTACATTCTACTCACTAGACTCTGTAGTTCTTGTTCATTATTCGCCATTAGTACTGCGTCATTGGCGTACAATAAACAGCATACAATCTAATCGCCCATTTTTGCTCCTACATTCATTCATTCCAGTTCTTTCACACATTTATCCATATACAAGTTGAACAGCCATGGAGACATTACACAACCCTGCTTGACACCCTTTGTAATGTCAAACCATGGTGTGAATGTTCCATTGATTCTTACACACGCAGAACTTCCTTCATATAGGGATGCGATTGCGTGTATAAGTTTACTATTCACCCCATAATCAGAGAGTACATTCCATAACCTTTCGTTATAACTCTATCATATGCCTTCTGTAGATCTACAAAAGCACAAAAAGTTTCTGGTTTTTTGCCAAAAACTTTTCCGTCATCACTCGTAGAGAAAAGATCTGATCCATGCATCCTCTTCCACCCACAAAGGCCCCTTGCATGTCCCCTACTTTTCTTTTGTCACCGTTCTTGCTCTTTCTATTAAAATTCTTCCATATAGTTTACCATCAGTAGACTAATAGCCCAATAGTTACCACATTCCATTTTTGACCATTTACCTTTGTAAAGAGGCATAATGACAGCCCTCCTCCAATCTAACAGGTAACTAATGGGCCACCAGCCTTGATATACTCTGCAGCAGTGTTATCATACCCCACAGCCTTACCATTCTTCATATGTTTTATTGCACTTTATTTCTTCCATACTTATTGCATTTATATCATTTTCCTTATTCATACTTACCCCAAAGAGCCTCTCAGGTGCTTCCTCATTTGCATCCTCTACACTCTCATACATTTCCTGGAAATATTTCATCCATCTATCTTTTATTTCATCCTCATTCGTTAACATCTCTCCATTTACTGACTTAATAGCTTTCATACTGCTTTCAACACCACATCGGGATTTTTTGACCGCTTTCCAAAAGAATTTTATATTATCCTGAAACTTCTGTCATTTTCACCCCTTTCTCTCTTTTCAGCCGTTCTTTCCTTTCTTTCACACCAGATTTAACTTTTTTCTTACAGGCATTGTACAGGTCTTTTGCTCTCTTGTATTCATCCCCATTTACTGTTAACAGATAGCACCACGCATTCTTCTTTTCTTTCACAAGTTCTTTTATGCCATCGTCCCACCATGCATCGCCTTTCTTCCTTCCTTGGGGCTTCTATCATTGTATTATAAAAAAAGTCCCGTTTCACCCATGTTAAAAATATTTTTATAAGACAATTTTTTTGTCGTTAAGCCATCTACTGACTTCTTCCTCGTCTACTCTTTGAGCATAGCCACAGATCGCTAACAATGCAATGTTAAACTGTTGTTTAAATCGACTTAGCCAACCATTCGATACGACAAAATCGTGAATATTTATTTAATTGGCTAACGATTTGGTTCTTTCAATTAAGATCGGACCTGTTATAAGTATATTTGCCACGTGAATTTGATTGAAGAAATCGAAAAGTTTCCTTCCATTTTTTCATATTGTGCTTTGCGAAGTCGCTGACGCTGACCATTATCCTTGCATCTGATAAAAGCGTCATCTACTATTTTTCTGTTTTTTAATATTGTTGACAAGGTCGATAATGGAATCGCGTATTTTTCTGCTAATTTTGTCTTCGATAATATTTTTTTGTCGCACTCTAGTATTAATTCAATTTTTTTAGCAACTGTTAGTATGAATTTCTCACTGGTGTCATATTGAATGGACAATGCCAATTTCAAGAAAATAAAATTATTATAGTCAAAATCACAAAAATGTTTTAATTTAATACAGAAATCAGAGAAACACAAACCGCGCACTCGGAATTTCAAAATGTCTGACACGTAAACATTAAAGAAATACAAATAATCGTCTTTATAAACAAACCAATGGCAATAAAAGGTTTAAAATTAGATAAAGAAAAGCTGAAGAATACCAACGTCTTCAAAATGCCTTAACATTAAACTTAAATAGAAATAAAAGAAAATAAAATACGGAAAAGCCTGAGAAACTCAACTAAGCACTAGCGTATCGCGTTTGTGTAACAAAATATCTAACACAAATAAATATTGTCTTCACAATGTAAACAAAAATAATTATGGTAATACGGAACAGACTTCATAGACCGGCAACCATTGAACAGACTTGTAACTGCTAATATTATGTTACCTTTTATTATGTAAAGAATACGAGCGAGAGAAAAGATTGCGAGCAGCTAAGTTTGTGCGTCGTGGTACGGAGGAGAAAGATTTAAAATTTGAGGACGCATGTTACAATACATTTATCTTTTTTAAATATACTGAAAAAGAGTGAGAAAATAAACAATGCAAATTAACATTGTACGTCGTGATTCGGTATGGGGGCGGGTACTAACTACCCTTTACGACGAAGTTTGAACAGGCTCACCGTAGCGCGTGTACTTAAATCTTTTCTCGTTAATTTGTAATTAATATTTTCCAAATTGCGGACATTTATATTTGGCAAAAAAAAATTACAAATTAGGCGAAAATTAAATCGACAAATTTATTTGATAGGGTCGAAAAATAGCTTTGAATAACGATATTCGAATAATAGGTACAATTTAGAATGAAAATCTTCTAGTGGGACCACATTCTGCTCCAAAACTTCGACTTCCAGCGAATTTCGAATAAACGTTCTTCGAATAAACAGGGTTTTACTGTACCATTTTTTATTATTTCAACATAATTTTTTATTTCTGTTACAACTTCAAGTTTGTGTTGTATATGTACATGTACAGATCACCAATTACACACAAATATGGGAAAGCTTTTGTCGCACTATTTTAGCCCTTCAATTCACATAATTAAAGCAAATACAGCCAAATTTTCAAAGTGGACTAAGAAATTATGAGAAAAGAGCAATAGAAAAAGACAGTAATTTGTTAAAACTAAAAAAAGACCGGATACCTGCCAAGGTGTAGCAACCATCACAAGCTGATGGAAGAATCACATTCTAATTAACATTGAAATTACATTACAAAAAGTAAGTACATTAAAGGAGATCATTCATATTTTGTTTTCTATAAACAATAATTGCATTCAAGGATTCAATCATTCAAGTCGAAGGTACTTGTGTTATCATTCAACCCAATAATGGTCCACCACCAAAGAATGATCTAAAATAACTGGTTTAATCTAAAATTATCAACTTCTAGAAACATGTGTTTTATATTTTCATTAAGCCGCTACTTCCAATGATAATTCAAATATTCACATTTATTACAAAAAGGTGCGTTTTTATTATTCATTTATATCAGAAGTTATAGATTAGAGTTGACTTATTTTTAAACTATTACTTAGATAGAACCTTTATACTCATTTAAAACTAATAAACTGAATGTTATTTGCTATAATTAAGACAATACAAGCATTATAAGAAAGACCACGACCATTAGATGTATTTTCCGTGTGCTACAAAATTGTGTTAATGTGCTAAATTATTGCATAAACGAAATACATTTTCTTATAATCTTGAAGCCAAAATTACGGAAACAAATCTGCCTTGAACCAAATTAGCAAAATGTTAAAAATGAATAGTCATAAACCATTCAATTTGCAGTACATATGATAAATTTTCGATGTTTATAAAATACTTTGTTTTAGTAAAAACATATGTTTTAAAATATCATACTTATTCACATGCTTTGAGGCTTCAGCTACTATTTAAAATCAAGTTTGATATCAAAAACGCAATAATTTCTTACTAAATAATATTTATATCGATCCTAATAATGTATATTTTTTATTGTCATTATTAGCTTCAGATCGCCGATCGACAGCGGTCAGTGACGTCTAGTCCACGCTTTCATAAAAAATGCTGAAAATATATGTTTTCACACATATTTTACTCACGGTATGAATTAATATTGAACTTATTCACAACATTAGTAGTAAATTTCATAAATTAAATGTCTTTTTACTGATTTTAAGAGAAAACAACATTTTCTTGAACAAAGTAAACGTTTTATGTACGTTATTTTTATGTAAGTCGGAATTAAATATTTTGTTTATATATAACACTGTTGCATTTTAAACAAAGCTGCGTGTTTCATAAATAGTATATAATTATGAAACAGACATATCACCAAAACGGCAATGGGGCGTTTTAAATCAATAATATTAAACAAAATAATAAATTGAAGCTGTCATAAAAATTTTAAATTTAGAACATTGATTTAAGCGATCATCTAAATATATATAGGTACTTTTTCTGATTTCAAAACATATTCATACATATGAATTAGGTACCTAACACATGATTTAATTTTTGAATGATTAATTCAAATAACAGCACACATTTTTATTTCATTCCATATGATTCCAATAAATCAATATGAAAAAAGGTGGAAAATGCTCCCGACCCGAGTTATGTTTAAAACTTGTATTGAATGTGAGAAAATCATCAATTTTATTGTAGTCTCTTTCTATTCAAACCTTCCTCTCTCGCAAGATTTAGGTAACAATTAACATCATTAATTATTTATCTGATATATAAAATAATTTAACTATTTGCGTCATCTTGAAAGCATATCAAATTCGTGTAAAATTTCTCAAATTTCAAACTGGAAAAATGAGGTCCGTATTCCACAGGCTTCACGAAAATGTTACAAATTAAATATTAATTGCTGTAAATATTGTACATGTAGTAAAAGTGCATTAATTAGCAAAATAATAATTCATATTTTTTGCCAGACTTAGGGTGCAAAATTGGTTTATCTTTTTCATGTGGCGAGTTCATCAGGAAAACTACATATTTTTTTGACAAAAGACTAAATCTTTTTTATAAATTTCAATTTTAATTCAAAATGCTCAGAAGCTCGGGACCCAATATCCTCCGTATGCACTGTCACAAAACATCCTTGAGCTTACAAAATGCCATTAGAATAAGCTAGATAGTGTGACATTTATCTGTATTAGAAAAACTCTAAAAGGTATAAAAGTATAGCGATACAAACAATAAACATTATTGGCCCATTTTATAATTCAGGCCAATAACAGTTTTTGAGAAATAGTTATCATTTAAATCAATAAAATCAGCGATTACAACATTTACTCGCAAGGCATCCTGCTGAGAAGGGTTTGGAGGAGGTCGGCCAGGAGACAGCGTAGAAATCCAAGGAAATATCAATTTGGATACATGGCGAGCGCAGGTGTCTCTTATATTGGAATAAAACCTGCAATTTGAAAACATCACAATGATCTGGTCTATTTTAAAATTGAACACAAAACATAATGGCATAATTTCATCTTATATTATTATTAAAAAAGTTAACTATGTTGAAACCCCATAATACTATTTAATAAAAGTACATCATGTAAAAGTGTCAACATATTACATGGCACAATTTCATCATCATTTTGTTATGCATTATAAGGTTACCTGGGAACAATGAAGCCAGCGGTAGGAGTGATGACAGCTTGTGTAACGAAAGCAGCTCCAGGGGCCCTCGTGAGGTCCCCCAGAAAGTGAAGCAAGTCGGCGGCGCTAGAACAGCGCGGCCACGGAGAGGGCATATGTTCACCTCGCCAGAACCTTCCAGTACTTTCCATACGTTTGTCTCGGTACACTACTATCACCTACAAAATATTGAACATGTTACTTATCTAATTATTTTAATGCGCAACTTTATGAAAGTATGGATTTTTCATTTATATCATCTCCTTCATTATACTTTTGACAAAGTAGTCGTAGTCACTACGACAATGGCAATGAAAGCACAGCCAAAAAATCAAAACTCAAAGACCCACAAAAGCCTTACAAAGGTGTGACAAGAGGAAAGTTATAGAAGGAATTATATTGATATTCAAGGTAGATTTGAATATTTTTTTTTTTATTAATATTAAAAATATAATACAATTTGAATAATCAGTGGATATATATATATAACTATATTTTAACATTTGTTTCTTCTCTATGAGAGTAAGACTCGTGTATAGAGGAGTATATACGAGTTAATTTATGTTTCAGTTAGTCTGTGTACATATTTTTTTTACTTCAGTTACAAATTTATGACAGTCCATAATTTTTCTAATTGTGATGGGGAGATTGTTAAAAAATTTGATGCCTTGATAAATGTATTGATTTTGAGTTGCGGTATATTTTAGATTTGGGATATCAATTTTATCTCTATATCTTGTAGTTTGGAATTTGCTTCTGAAATTTAATTAATTTATAATTTTGAAAATTTGAATTATTGAATTTTTTTTGTATGTCTACTATTTTTGATACTTTAAAATCTGTGAAAAGTTGTATACTTGGATAGTCTTATTTTTTAGAATAATTTTTATTATCATTTTTTAAGTGATTTCTAAATGTGACATTGAAGTTTTATATGCACCTCCCCATCCAATAATACAGTATTGCAAATGTGACTGTACAAACGCGTAATACATTATTTTCAGATATGTAAGTAATAAGATGTTTCCGAGTCTAAAAATATGTAGGCAGTTTTCCTTATTTTGTTTGTGAGATTAGTAATATGATCTTTCCATTTGAAATTGTTATCTATTATGATTCCAAGGTACTTGATACAGTCTTTTTCTTCAATTGATGAACATTGGTCACAAGAGTTTTCTCGAGTACAGTCTTTGGTGTGAATTTTAATATGAATTTCGGTGTTTTGTTTCTGTTGAATAGCAAATCGTAGAAAGTATGTTTTATCGGTATTAATTGATAGTAAGTTATCATCCGTCCGCTTTTTTATGGTATTAACATCCTCGTTTGCCGATATATTAGCGTCAGTCCAAGTTTTTTCGTTAATTATTAGTACTGTATCGTCTGCATAAGATATTATTTTACCATGTAATTTGAGTTTAAATATATCATTAGAGTATATAATAAATAACAATGGTCCAAGTACTGTACCTTGTGGTATGCCAAAGTCAGTGGTTTCAGGTGTACTATTATGTCCATTTATTTTTACATTTTGTTTTTGGTGTGTTAGATAACTTATTAGCCATGATAAAACATTGCCATCAGGGCCAATGTTTTTAAGTTTATTATGTAGTTTCTTGTGTGATATACTATCAAAGGCTTTCCTAAGGTCTGTAAATATGCCAGTGCATTTGTCACTGTCATCTACGTGTTTGTTAATTATTGAAATTATTTTTGCGATAGCACCTTGTGTGCTAATTTTTTCCATGAATCCAAATTGGTTCTCATTTATGATGTTATTATTGCAAATGTATGCTATGAGCTGTTTTTTAACAATTTTTTCGTATATTTTGGCTATGTTGGAGATTATTGATATGGGGTGGTAATTTTTTATGTCTTTTTTATTTCCTATTTTAAATATTGGTGTTATAAAACTTTGTTTATAGTTAGATGGGAATACTCAATTTTGAAGGCTAGTATTTATAATATGGGTTATGGGTTTGGTAAGAGTTAATATATTTTCTTTAAGTATTTTTGTTGTAATTTGGTCGTAACCAGGAGTTGTATCATTTTTTAAGTTATTTATGATTTTTTTAATATCATTTTTAGTTATGGTTTGGAATTGAGAGATATTCATGGGTGAAGTTTGGTGGTACAATTAGTGTTTCGGCATCATAATTTGGTGATATATTTTTGTCTAGATTTTTTCCCACATTTGAAAAGTAATTATTAAAGATATCAGCACATTTAGTGGCTTCTAAATCAGCGTTGATAATAGTATTTTCATAGTTAATTTCTATTACATTTATTTGGTGTTTTGTTTTTTCGGTTATTTTATTTATCGTTTGCCAAATATTTTTACTTGTTTTTGCGTGTTCAATTTGTTTCTTAAAATATTCTTCTTTTGTTTTCCTGATGAGAGATAATAAATTGTTTCTGTATCTTTTCCAGTACGTTTTTAGATATTCCTTATACAGATATTTGTTTGTTTGTAAGAATATTTGTTGTTTTTTCTAATGGATATTATCAGACCATGTGTAATCCATGGTTTTATTTTACGGTATTTTGAGGGTTGTTTTTTGGAAATTTCTGTTAAGTATCATTTATATGATTTGAAAGTGTTTTTTTGAAATTTTTTGCACATAATTCAGTCTCATTTGGAATATAGATGAATAGTAAAAAAATACATGCATCCCTATGTTAAGTTTTTGTGCATATAAACACACTATTAGCGTGCGGGTAGTTATCGGTGCGTATTGTTATTACTTATTGTTACATATCCAACCCTATTTTATATAATTTGATTATTGTCGTTATCGTACAATCTTTTCTTGTAATATTTGCAGATGTCATTTTACCTCTGATTTATTAGCCTTATCAAAGGCAATACATAATACAATGCACAATTCATCTCCGATGCAATTGTGCATTGTATAATATTTGTGGATAAATAGAATCGGAAGTGATATTATATTATATGTATATTCGTATTGTGATGCATGAGGTATCCGTGTCGACCAATCTGCTGTGATTTGACAATTGAGAAGACATTTCCTTGTCGAGCAATCTGCTGCGATTTGACAAACGAGATGAGAAATTTCTTTATCGACCAATTCGTGATTGTATTTGAAGAAGTTGCCGGGTGAGAAGTGCGTTCTGGGCCTCTTAAAGTACTTGTGTTATTCGGCGTGTGTGGTGGAGGCCACGCAGCCTGTGGATATTATTATTTTGTCAATTTTTATGTGTGCAGTGTATGGAGTCATCAGCTTCAGAGCGAAGATAAATCGGGATAACATCAACAGCGCACCGTGTAGTGTTGGTATTTGGTGGTGACTATAGGAAAATTAAGATGCAGTTACATGAGGTAAGGGGAGCATCCATGCGTCCAAAATCCTGGTCAACCAAAGACCACTGATCCTCCTTAGTAGTTAAGATCCCTTTCCCAATACCTAACCTCTACTATCTATCCCATTCACCTCCAATTCGAGACACAATTCATTGTTTCATTACAGTGGTAATGTCAGAACTCACACACTAGCTAACTCCGCAGTCCCCAGAATGCATTCTTTGAGGAATGAATATGCGAAGGTGGTCGACATTTTTGCTGTTAATTTAATTCTTTATAGGACTACACTATTAGAATTATTTGTGTCACAACTCAATGGTGACAGATAAATTGCTACTTCACATTTCATATTTATTTTTAATTTTGATTATGTAAAAACATGCTGACACTATTCTTTGTGTATTGCACTTCTGTTGTAATTTTCTGTTATTTTACAAATTCTGCGATTGCCTGAATAGGGCATGTATAACAATAAATAAATTTCCTTCCCCACCTTCTCAGCATTCTGGACTTACAACTGGAATATGACTGTTCAATTTCTATGTGAATAACTATGAGAAAGAAATGGAATATATTAATGTAGAAACGAAAATTAAATTTACAGACTATAAATAGGATGTACGATGTGTGCAAAGAAAGTTAGCAAGGCGAAAGTGATGGTATTTGAAATGGGGAAAAGTAAGATATTTGGAAAAAGTAGGCGGGTTTGTATATTTGGGTAATATGTATGATTGATAGGAACGGAAAGAACATTTTAAATTCTGCACTCTAATAAATCAATCATATTGAATTAATATAAAAGTAATATTATTATTCACCAATATCTGGTACTTTGTGGCCTGTGAGTCAATGCTCAATAAAAATAAATATTGTTTTTTATTTATTTTCCTGACATATTTGTAGATTATTCTGCAATGTTCAAAATAATTTGCAACAAATAAAATAGTACTTTTGCATACAAAGCTTTCGAGACAGATATCTGCGTTTGGCAGTACAATATTAGGTAAAGTTCAAGCACGGACATTGTTAGGTCCAGTAAACTGTTTATTTAATGAATCACCAATTTTGTGCAGGATGAAATAATACAGATAATTCCAATAAAAGTTATCGTTAGTGGATCCTAGGTGAACGGGAACAATGTGCAGGTCAAAATGTGAAAAAGTTGGTAATGCAGCTGATCCCTGTTTCATCAGCAATTTTATTTTGGATGCATATTAAAAACATTCTGGAATGGATGCACAAACATGCCAAGCAAATATCAGAAGGCCCCACTATGATATCAGATATCAGCTAAACTAAATAGGATTCTGGGAGTCTAGATCAGTGTGCAACAAACTCATCTCTCACCATCTAATGATTCCAGCGATACAAATGCAGTCGATTCCGCTTAATTGGGCCAAATCTCATACACGGAAACCAAACCAAGGAAACTAACAGTAATCTACATTGCTTAAACGGGACAGTAAATTTGAGATCACATTATACGCATAACTTCAATGTTTACTGTCGCATCGGTGTGGCGGTGCGCCGGACGCCTAACAACCTACCTGCCGTACCGTATTCAGTTACCGAATGCGACGTATCCTTTGGGCAATTTTATTCCTCGCGTATGCGACAAATGTTTGTGATCCATTACAAAATGTCAAGTAAAATTGCTTTGTTGAATAAAATTAAAAGCCAGTCATTTAATACAAGTCACCCTTGGCTCGCTGAGATAACTAGTGTACCAAAATCTACCGCATCGCGACTCTTACGGCATTAGCAGCAGAATTGGCATTACAGGAACGACAAACTAAGAAAACATAGGGGAAATGATCCAGACATGGAAGAAGCACTAGGTCATTGATTATGAATTGAATATCAGCGGCACAGTATTAAAGGTGAAGTCAGAGAAGTTAGCTAAAAAAAAACTGGACCACAGCAATTTTAAAGCGACTGATGGTTGGTTATCTCGATGAAAAGCAAGACACAATATCAAACTTCTAAAAGCACATGATGAAAAGCGCAGTGCGAATAACTGGATCGGTGCAAAAATACGAAAATTCCTACATAGTTAGAGAATTTTTATACAGATGACATTTTACGCTTGCTTCAGTTAATTGGGGCAGCAAATTAATTGGGCCAAATGTCCTGGTCCTGATGTGTCCCGATGAATCGAATACCACTATGTATGGCCAGCTATTGCGTATATAATGCATTAAAGTACATACAGTGAATCACATTTAACATAATAACATTGAAAATCAGTTAACGTGAAAAAATATTCTGGTCCCGTCCAAATGCTATGTGATTTTATACATTTATATTTTTTTAACACTAAACAAAAAATGCTTAACATAAAAAGATTTCACATCTCAGAAGAACACCAGCCACCAAAAGACTCAAAAAAATATATCAGCGGCCGCATCGTCATTAAATTTATAACTTAACTTTCTCACGCAGACATCCGATAATAAACAGTCAATACTTATAACATTTTTACAATTTTTAACAGGCGGACATTTTAAACAGTTGGCTGCACCGTCTGAACTTGTTATCACCGAACTGCGTAATGTTTATGATTTTATGCCGACATCTGATAAAATTATTACTATGTATTATCATCATTTCATCACCATTCATTTTAAACATTACCCATTTTCAAGAAGAAATTCACCATATGTACGGTAAAAATATAAAAAATAGGTGCTTATAATATTTCACGTGCATTTATATACTATAACAAGCAAACAATTATGATTTTTTTTTTGGACAGTGCCAATAATAAATAAAAAATGTGACAACCAAATTAGTAATTTTCAGACCTGTTGCCCCTGTTCATGTAAAGACCGAATAGTGACAGTCTCCAAATCTCTTTGTACGGGACATATTCTTAACCCAAACTTATGTATTAAAATGTCAAAGAGTCTCCTATGATCTCCCAGTTGGAATTCGTAAAAATGTTGACAGTCAAGAATGACGATCTACGTAAAAAAAAAAAAAAAGAAAATCAATGTGAGATTTAAACTAAAACTGTATGTGTGGTTAAAATAAAATAATATAGATTATATTATTTACCTCACCGGGGTGTGAATCCAAAAAATGTTTCAGTAAATCTAATTGTTCCGTAACTTCACCAGCATATAGACCGTGAGTGAAAAACAAGTCATCCGTGCCAGACTTGGTAGCAAACCTCAAATCAAAATATCTACAACCCAAAAATAATTATTATTTAGTCAAATTAAATCGATAAAATGACATATCCGTAAGTTCAGAATTAAGAGAAGAGGTTGATTTAGATGGTTGTGCCTGTTGGACAAACTATCCTCATGTTAAATCAAGTCACGTGGATCTGAATCTTGGCTGACTGCCGATTATTATCTTCAATACCTTATATTACATTTTCAAAAAGAATTGCGTACGCAGAATGTGTATCACACAAATAAGCTTGTGCTATAAAAAATAGCTCAAACTTGGTAGTCCCCGGGATGAGCCTCAAACCACCGCCGACCACGATGGTGATCACCAAGTAGATGACTTGCCACTAGATCAAACAAGTACATTTTTAAATGCCAATTATTGGGTTCAACTGGTGGCTCTTCTGGGTTAGATCGCGTTCTTTGTATATAGTTTCCCTGGGGAAACCCCGGCTAACATTTTGGCATTGTAACACGTGCCATTGCTAAGGCGTTGCCTCAAAAACTTACGGTACAACCGTACTTTTTCACAGGATATATAAATCTCAACTGTGGGCGTTGTGAATCAAATGCGGCATCTTTTTAAAAAAATATTTTTTTATCCGTCTTACACTTTCTGCGAGATGTACGAGGACAAAGAGTGAGAGATGAAGATGGACAGACCGAGTCTGAGAAATGACCAGAGCCCGCTATATATGGCACTAAACAAGGCCCAAGAGAGGCGAGCAGTTTGCACTGTAGAAGCAGACCAATGGGTCACGGTATTTAGACATGAGCACATTCATGAACGGAGAAAGAAATGCTACTTTCATTAATTTGAAAATCACAAAAGTAAGGTGCAAAAACACACATAACAAAAGATATATCTTTGTGTATTAAATTTAACAAAGTAAAATACAATTATTTTATCGTAGCATAAGAAGGTGTATGATTGTGGATAAGACAAGTGTTGTGAGGACAGAAGATCGTGGCGCTCTATCTTCTCCGCTTCACTACTTCAATGTTACTTGGAATTGTCTTTATGTATGTTGCTCTACATTTACTCAACAGCACTCTTAATACATTCAACTTTGTCTATTTCTCTATCATTTCTGTCTTTTTCTATCCAGCTGATTTTGTTTTGCAACCAGATCTTCAATGATGTTTGTGACAGAAAACATTAAATTAACTAAACTTTGTCAAATAAAGGGTGTCCAGTGGAAAAATTTCAATATTAAATTGCTCGTAAACCATCAGGGTGAGGTAAGTGAACTTCAGCAGCAATGCCAGAACATGTGACTTTGACTTGAAATTATGCGCAATGCACGTAAATCGATAAGGAAGATTGCAGCCTGTACTGGAATAAAAAAATCAACAGTGCACGTTATTTTGAAAAAGAAACTACAGTTTCACCCGTACAAACTACAAATCGTGCAGTTTTTCAACGAAAGTGACTATTCTTTATGTTGAAACCTTAGCGAGAACAATGCTGGTACGTTTTGGAACAGCACGAACGCTTGGAAACATATTGTTTACTGATGAAGCACATTTTCATATCGGTGGCTATGTTAATAAACAGAACATAAGCTACAAGTGCCCCGACAACCTGAGGGAACGCCATCAAAAACGTTTGCATTGTCCAAAAACAACAGTGTGGTATGCAATTTCTACCAGAGGGATAATTGGCCCTTATTTTCTTAACCAGTGAGAGACAGTCACTGCTGACGTGTATTGCCGAATGATCGACGAGTTTTTGGTACCGCAACTGCAGCTGTTTCCCGGGTTCAACAACAGAACACAATTTCAGCAAGACAGGGCCACTCCACACACAGCTAGTTTCAATGGGGAATTTTTCCCAATAAATTAATCAGCAAGTACGGAGACATACCCTGGGCACCTCGGTCACCGGACCATACACCGTGTGACTTTTTTTGTGGGGATACCTTAAGTCGAGAGTTTACAGCAACAGTCCTCAAACGATTCAGGCTCTAAAAGAAAATATCCACCGTGAAATTGCTGCCACTGACCCAACGCTTTGCTCTCGCGTGCTCGCAAATTTAAAAGTCCGATTGAAAGAGTATCTTGAGAGAAACGGACGGCATTTAGACAACATTGTTTATAAAACGTTAAATTAGCATTGTTAAACTCCATTTTGTATAAATAAAGTATGAGAATAACATTGTAGTTTTTTTTTTTTAATATTGAAAAATTCATATTTGCCGCTGGACACCCTTTATTTCCATTTACATGACCCACCAGTGTTATGGCTAATACAACATAGAATATAATTAGAATTATTAGATTTCACTTCACATTATATACATATACATTTTCACAAATCATTATTAACAAACATGGTACTATTTATTACAAGGAGTATCACTAGAATCTTCAGTAAAAACATTGACTCATTGGCTACTGGATTTTTACTTTAGAATATAAACAATTGCCAATTATATATTTTGCTCAAGCACACATTTGCCACAAAAGCAACAGGTCGCGGGTGATGCCGGCGGTGATACTGATGCGAAAAAATATGTGTAGAAATGATCTGCCCTTGGATGTTGGGGGTACACAGCGAGATAACATAACGATCGGCAGTCAATGTGTTAAGAAAATATTTTGTCATAAAGTTTGGACCTGAAATAGCCGTAGGGTTATACAAAAACATAAATTATAAATAAAAAAATTAAAATTTTAAGAAAAATAACACTAACTAGAAATTATGCAAACACAAACTCACTAAAGATTATTAAAGTCATTAAATTATTAAAGCTATAAGTGCATGCCACAACAAACATGATTCATGAAATTAACTAGATTTTTCAAAATTCAAAGTAATTATGGCAATGTGACGCACATACCGATCAGGGCACAAGAAGACAGCTGAACATACATTACCACCTAATTTTCATCCCCATTCTTCATAATCAGTACAAAAACTGTGTTTACGATTTTACCAATTAAATTTAGGGAAAATCACCAACACGTACTTGTAGAGGGCAACACTCCATGCTCAATTATTTATTATTTTTCATATTTTATGGCATCCCAGTTAAGAGAACCTACTTTAAGAGAACTCAACAGTAAAATTGGGCTTGTTTTCAGCTATATAAAATATTTACCTTATTCCGGCATGAAGTTGCTCATCAAAGCTGGTCTGCTGAGTACGAGTCCAACGAACAATTATTCCCTTGAGCAGAGGCCACAAGTTGCGTACAAATGGAGGAATATCAGGAGCGAGGCCACTATTTTTGCTTACAGCAAAGGTCATGGAGTCATGGCTTCCTTAAAAATTAATCAAAATAATTAACTTAAGAGGTGGTGATTATTTACAGGGAGCAAAGTTCAGTCCAGTTATAGTACAGGGAGTAGACAAATTTTGCTACCATTCACTTTAATATTAAACTCCGAAATGCTTCACCAACTACCCCCAAACCCTACCCCAGTCTCCCAAATAGCCCTAGATTTCTGCACATTTAACTATTTCCAAACTGCAGTTGTTCCTACCCAAACCATTACATAATGTACATTTCCATACATAAGACTATTATCGCAGGTTGATGCAGTTCTCCTAACGCCTGAAGAGATGCATCTTTATTTTTTTTTTAAATCAGTTTAGTAGAACCAATGTTCCTTTTCCCAGTTGTTTGTTTATTCAAAAAATCATTTTAAAAATGGAAAATTGTATTATTCAATCAATAAGGTACTTAAATAACCAGGAACTCTCAAGCGACTAGTAAAGATAGTTTTACTTTCGTTACATATTCATGCATTATACTCTTCAATGGCAGCAGGACAAAGTTTTAATGAGTTTTGTACGGTGCTACGTTAATTTAAAGACTGATAGGTCTGACTTTACTATAGTCAGTTGTAAGTCTGTCAGACTACCATAATAATTTACTTAAACTACCAATTTTAAAGTAATATAAAGTCAACATGATAAAGTGTTCACCATGAAAATTAATGATCTATATAGTAAATAAATGAGAAGGATTAATGAATAATATGCTGAATTAGTAATATACATATTATTACATCAGTACATTACATATTATATTACTTGAGAATAATTCCAAGTATAAACAAGCTATCTCTCTCAGTGCTTGGTTGATTTTGAGGTGGCCACCTCAAACTCTATATAATTGACAAAATATGAACATACACTTCAAACGAAGTATGAAGAAAATTGCAGACAGATGCAAAATTGTTACATTGCCGAAAAATGACAAGTAACAAATACAGCACTACATTTCAACGTCTATTATCGACGTTTATTATATCGTTAAAGATAATCTATAAACTACAATAAATAGAACTTCTAACATTGAAGTAATATTATAAAGTAGCTAACTAAGTACCTGGAATGGCGATATAAATGAACGGTGTGTCTTTTAGACTATCTGACAAGTTTGTCATCCAGTTTTCTAATACAATTTCGTCGGAATCAGACATTTTGAGAGAATTAGAGTCGACAATTTCACAACCAATCTCGAATGGCGTTGCACATTGTAATCTACAAATTACGAAATTTTAAATGCTCTTGTGCGTGATGCATTATTATCCCAGAATTACTATACTATATCGTACTGAAGAGAATCATAATCGTATCGACGTTCAGTAACAGTTAACATTTATATCCCATCACGCAAACCATGTGCACGGATCGTTAAAATCACAATAATTTTAAATATCAATCAAATTGGTAACTGAATTTGAATCTAAAACAATCAGTACTTTTCCGCCAAATCACGCACCACTAACGGAAATTATATCCTTTATCTATGACGGAAATCAAAACAAAAACAAATCATAGATAAGAAACAAATGCTCTTCGCAATCTTTGCACGTTGGCAAAGGTAACACATGTTCGATAATGATGTTAATTATTGCAAAAATGCTTTGGAAATTGCTGTTCACAAAAGCACACTTTTGGTAAAAAATGGTAACGAATATTATTTTGTATTAGCAGAAAGCAATAAGGTAAGGCAATTGCTTACCATATCGAGTGACCACTCCGCAGAAAGAACAGTTTATATTGTATCCATTATCCCTTGTGCAAAGTTCAATTAATAATGAATAATAGAGTAAAGCAAAAGAATCTTTAAATTACACATTTATAATATACTTTTGGGGCAGCTCCATTAGACACAACACCCAGGCCTAGGTTGCGGTGATGAGTTTTAAAAATTAATAATTGATAAAACAATTCTTAAGTTATAAAAATGTAATAATTAGTAAAACCTATTTTTCTTCAATGTTGAAAACATTAATAATTATCAAACAAAATAACATGGTATACCTACCACCAATTGTACAAATTAACGCAAACAAATATAAATAGATCTAACATATTTTTTGTTGGAATTTTTAATCTTTCCAAATTATGTATTAACAAAAATATGTAAAATGTTAATGTCTATAAAACAGTTAATTTCGAATAGTATTATTCGCGGAATAAGGGCTCTTTGAGTAGCTTGATTATCGTACTCAAAGATAAAAGATATACTATTGTACTTCAAAAAAATGCCATTCCTTAAAAGGATTATTTTCTTATTGAAGAATATTGCCTATAATATATAAAATTTCACTGAATTTTCTCCAACGTTCATTGGTGTATAGTTATATAATATATTTGAGGTTAAACATATTTTTCAGAAATACAACTGATAGATGAGTAAGTTCCAGTATTAATTTGAGAACAGGCATAAATAAACTCACAATCATTAGCCACACGATCGTGATTTGGGTAGTGAAATAGTGGTTAGCTAGAAAGAATATAGAAAACCAATAAGCGATATTACGGTTTTCATTAATAAGGAAGCTTTTGCAAATTGCAAAACTTTTTATGGAATATCATTTTCGTTCGTGTTTGAAAGCAGTCAAAGGAACTGTAACTAAGATGTTGATCAGCCGAAACCAGTTTCAGTTCCGGTTCCAATATATAATCGGTGACTTGAACTAGTTATTTTAATAAATAAGAATATTTACGATATCAAGCAGATTGGATTGGGAGTAAATATTGAAAATATAGACCCAATTATTAATTAATATTTGTATTATAGATAACGCTTCAATACATCATTTTGATAATAACATATTACTACAAATTTCAGATAACGCAATATTGTAGATAACATTTTAATATTAATATATCATTTTGATAATAACATATTCTTACATATTTCATATGTTCTTTAGTTCTGATGACGCCCATTTAAATATGGTCTGAAAATATTGTTTCAGTTTGCCTCAGGCCCTGGGCAGCGCACAAAATACATCCACATCTAATTACGCTCTCAGCAAAACCCCACGCTATTGACAGATAAATAAATAAAAACAAAGTTTTTTCATTCATTTGGTCCCAGCATCATTTAAATAGGCGGGCTCTAATTCTTGTTATTTGAAATAATATTTTTGGTAATATCAA
Organism: Eubasilissa splendida; assembly: GCA_031772225.1. Classification (NCBI taxonomy): domain Eukaryota; kingdom Metazoa; phylum Arthropoda; class Insecta; order Trichoptera; family Phryganeidae; genus Eubasilissa; species Eubasilissa splendida. The sequence continues at coordinate 20,036,962 of CM062845.1, read as the reverse complement.
ATTGAGTTGGCACCCTTTCCCCTCTAGTAAAATAATTACTATCATACAATGAACAAAAGATGCATATTCAGCTTTTATCTTAATTACACCGGTAAATCATTTTCATTTATTCACTGAAAACAAACGTAATATAAGTAAGAACTAAAAAACTGAAACTTATTATACAAATGACTCATTAATTATTCAGCTATTCTTCTTCATTTATAATTCATTTCTCAGAATAATAATTTTTATCTTGGATACTCTGATATACGTAAATTTAATGACAACCCTATTTCTTAATTTTAAAAATTATCGTTTGGAATTTTATAACTATCATAAGTCAGTTAATAATTAATGGTGATATTTATTATATATTTCATTACAATGTTCATGACATGCTTATCAATCTTTTGAGTGAAAATATTTGGGTAACATTTTGTCTGTTTCTCATCCTTACATAGATGTTGGCATAAAATAAATAAATAAATTGGAAGTTGTGCGCCTAAGCATGGCCTAAGCTTTGCATCCGGTCCCGTAATTTTTCAGGTTGGTCCTGACTTGATTCACTTATTGTGTGGTGATATGGATTGAAAATGATAAATGCATTAATGGCGGTTGTTCCTGCTTTAGTTTCCTTTTTTGATATAGTCCCCCACTTCATATACATATTTTAAAAAGATATTTATTTATTAAATATTATTTATAAAATCATTCAAATTTCAAAGTAACAGGAAGCATGATATTTTTATTAATTTTGTGGGAAACAGTTCCGGAGGTTCCTGTAAGTTTGTCATGAAAAGTCACTGGTCCCCACGTCAATATCACATCTCTAGTTACAAGACAGTACAAGAACAACATAGGACAAAATATTTTACGGATTGTGGTGGCGTTGTCTTCGTAGGATATATTTACTTTACCTTCGCTGACTTTTGAAGTTACGAGTTGTAGTCTTATTATTCTTATGGATGTTTAGTTTGTGAATATAAATAGTTTGTGTAAAACTGTGACCCTCAACTGTACTAATATTAGCTACTTGCTATCAAGCTGTTAAAACAAAAATAGGCCAAAACGGACCTTAGAATTGTTATTGAGTGTGCACATTGAGGAAATTTGACCTAAAGCAGGTTTTGATCATCTCAAAGCGGTTCTAGGACCGCACATTTAATAATTAACCAATTTTTTCCGTTAAACGAGGACAGTTTTCACATGTGTGTTGTTTGCGTTTCACGGCGGTTCATCGCTTTGTCGGCGGCGGCTCTCGGGCCGGGGGCGCGCGCCCGGGCTTCGGCCACCATGAGGCCCGATCTCATACAGTTCATCCGACACACTTCCTCCGACCATTTCTGCGAAGAACGGGCTGAGATTTAGACGAAGATCGGTGTAATGGAACATTCTCAGTTTGTTTACATTCGCCTATCGAAAAGCCGCCATGACGCTACAGAAGTTGGTCCAGCTGTACTTGACAGTGTTGCTGTATTTTCAATTTGTGTTTATCAACTTCATCTTCAAGCTCGGGTTTTTAGCCACGATATACCGTAGCCTACTGCCGGATGATAAGAAATTGTCCAGTCGCGTCGGCGAGTGGGGCCTGTTATCGCTGCCCAGGGATTTATGGAGGCGCTGCCTGCGGGGGGCCACGAGCGCTAGCATTCGTTCAGTCGTTAACGAAACGTCAAACGACGAACTCTCTTCAAAAGACGGTCAGTTTATAGGCTTCACACGTCTCAGCGATAAAACAATGGCACCTGTCTCCATGGCCGATTCCATGCGTGAGGATAAGGACAGGATGAAAATTCCAAAACAAAGAACCGGTGAGTTATTTTTTTTTAACTTACAATTTATTTACTTTATGCATATATTCATTTTAAATGAGAAAATATAACATTAACGGGAAATTAAAGTTTGATTATTTTCAATTCAGTTCAAAAGTTTGATTACTCTGTCCAGGGCCAGTATTTTAGAAAGTAAACCCGACCGGTTATTGGTCTTCAGAAACATCTCGATTCCATATTACAAATACATAATATCAATAATTTGAGTTAATTAAATACGATCAAAAATAATATGGGGAAATGTCCGTTAGACAATTTTTTAGGAGCCTTTGGCGCGAAATATACTATATGTGGAATATTAGGCTGTTCTATCTTCTACCTTCACACGGGAATGGCGAGGACAGTTCGAATTTGCTCTTGAGATTTCGATTGACAAGCATTGATAAAATTCTGTATTTTAAATGGTTTTCAAATCTAACCTCAAGGCCCGAGCCATTTGAAGGCATTTCTATAAATACCAAGTGTTGACAAGTCAGTTATAAAAAGTGAAAAAAATAAATAAATTATCAATTGGTACTATTTAGAGGTTCGCATACAGCATATTTATAATATGAATTCATTTGCTTTTTTGAGTGTTTTCTGAAGATGACACGGTCGAAACACCAGGAAGGTAAATCATTTAAGCCCAGCCAGAACAAAAAAAAGAAGTTAGTGGGATAATAAAATTGTGGTGCCGGAAGTGTTTGTTAAAATTCCGTCGATTTAAGCTATTGAATTCACAATATATTGGTATGGTGAAATGCGGTCTTTTTTGTGTTGTTGATTACTTTTGCGTGAAATAACTACTGCAACTCTTTGACAATTATTTTACTACTGTGTCACGGCCGTACTAAGCTAAGCACCAACCTAGGTAACAAGCCAGGTGTTTTCCGGCTTCATTGTTGACTTCGAACATCGTCTCTGTTTGTCTTCTGTGAAATTTCCTATTTCAGACAAACCGAAGACATGCCCTGACGATGTGAATCTAAGAAAATATCACAAAGATCTATAATATTAATTATATTATGCTACAAACGCCTGTGAAACGCGGCGAACGCGTGCCACCAGAATGGTGCGTTATGTATTTAATTACATATTTTAGGAATATGCTTGATCGAGTATTTATTTGCGTCGAAAAATAATATTATGGAAACACTGGCTTTGGCCGCACAGCGACCACTACAACAGCACATCTACGACACATCAAGCTTTCAAATTTTTCTATAAGTTTTGTTTTCACCGTAGATAGAATAGCCGCTAATGAGACCTCTATTGATATTTATATATTATTAAATAGGTAGTTTATACTTATCTATATGTGCCGGTCTCACTAGAAAAATCTGTGTTGATACATGATTTATATGAATTCTCATGTGTTTCAGTGTTTTTAATTTGCATAATTTGTGCATATTTTTATACGTTTGCAAATCGTCAATATGTATACCTGGTTTGGTAGCCACCATGCATTTGTATTGCAATATCTCAAATTAAATACAACAATACTGTTCGAGGTGGGAAGTTTAGGACTTAACCGGCAACCAGCAGCGGCTCGCGGTGCCCTCGCAAGAAAAATACAATACCTACATTAAGTAATCTATTTTCAGCTTCTTTTAATTAGCGAAAACTCGAATGTTCAGTGAATCAAATGTCGATTGTATCAGCTGCTTTTCAGTGTTGCGTTGACACAGTGTTCAATATATTATGTCTATATTTATTTTATATATTTCATAAAAAGATCATGTACAACTTTTTAAGGTCTTTCATTTTTAATAGATGTCATCCGAATTGCTTACACTATTTCAACACTAAAATATTATCTTTTTAAAAATAACTCATTATTGTGAAATTGCATTTCATGAATATAGATCTGTCCTATTTTAATATTCATTCAATTAATCCACTAGAAAGATATATAGAAAAATCTATCTATCGAAAAAATATTTGGTTTTTAGATTTTAGAAGTTAAGAAGTTAGAGTTTTTCTGTGTTGATTAATTTAATTTGTATTAAAAATATCATCTTATTTTAGACTCCGAAATGCCATTATTGCAAAGCATACAGGACTATCTCCAAAACCATTGAAAAATCACGTTAAATCAACTTCTCCAAGCAAAACAAAGTCGTTGCTTGCACAATCCTGTGACGATTTTAAGAATCAGAAATATAAGTTTTAACATCGTACGTTGTGTGCCGATCTCGGCAGACAAATTAGCCATAGGTAAGAGATACATCTGGAAGCATTTCGTGTCGCAATGTGTAGATTATTTTATAGTCCCACAGAGACATTAAAGTACAATGTGAAGATAGAGTAGACAGGCGGCTAATGTATAAACCCGCTGGCCAGGTTGAGATAAACATCTAAAAAATACACATTTATAAAAGTCCGGTCAGCCGATTAATTCAATATTGTTATTCATCTCATTCGATCCGTCTACTTTTTTACAATACAATCCTCAAGTAAGATATTTGTATTGTACTTGCTTCTGTGAATTAATTTATACAATATATCATATATTTAAGTAATCTCCTAATACATACACGCTCATTGGATGGTTTTGAATATCCCTTAATAAATTATATAAAAAATCACCATCCACGTTATTATTAGTAGTGTAGAGTCTAGACGCAATAAATGAAGTTTTCCGTGGTCATCAAGTCCGCTGATAAGTATTCAACAGTCGGAGGTCGCGGTGCTCGTCCACCAATAACCAATATAAGTAATACCAAGTATTGTTTATATAAACGGAATTAATATCGCAGACTATTTTACGATGTTTCATTACATCGATAATATCAAGTGGTGTTTTAGGTTATCAGACGTCAACCAGACACGTCAAGTTGGTCAATGTCATGGGGAAATGTTACTCTTCAAAAGGCAGTCATTCTACAATACTAATCGATTATACAGAAAAAATCATCTTCTTCTTCTTTTAAATAGGCAATCCACCCTTCAAGAGTGATTTGTGCCATTAATCAAGTTAAAAACTTTATTTTATAGAAAAAATTACAATAATATTATATAATAGGAAATACTATATTACAGGTCAATACCATTGTCGTTCATAAAACCCGCTATTATTATATAGATTAAATGTGGCGAGTTAAGGGAAAGAAGATGACACAAGTTAACCGGGAGCTGAAAATTACCATTGACGAGACTACTGTAAAAAAATCTATCTTGCTACCGGGATTCGAACGTGGACCTTTTCCTATCCGGGGAAGCGCGTTCTCCGATTTCGCTATAGCAGCCGAATACATTATCGACAAATTTTTTAACTTATATTCTGTAATATTTCAAATTTATACGTTTATTATTCCATTTTTAAAAACAATCCACTTTATATTACGGAGAATCTCAAATAACTTTGAGTAAAATTCGATAGGGGACGCCAGAATTAAATTAATTAATCCATTTTATTAAATTAACTTTTAAGTTTTACGAAAGATTAGGGAATTTTTTTTTTTTCATTCTCAGGATTGTTATTTCATTGGTTTTGAATAGGGAAGTCATTGTTTGCATTGAAGGTTTCGTCTGCTTTCTGCTTCAAGTCTGTTAACTCTCCGAGGGGTGTCACTAGACCAGTCCATTCTGAACTCTAACCACATACATACTAACATTCTATAATTATGGATCGGTGAAAGATTTTTTTTAAAACGTGTTTAAACATATACAAAGTTTATTTTTCCCGCCCCACCGGGAGGTTTAGAAAGAATATTTTCTCGCCCCCCTCAAATACCAAGTGTCCTTTGTCGAGGTTTTTAATGTTTTCTTTTCTAAATGCTACTCGACGTCTCACATTTTTTTATCGGCGTCGTTGATGGTGTCGCATATCGATAAGGGGATTGTTTTTAAATTACGCCGAGATCGTCGGCTGCTTACGTACATCATAATATACACGTACAATACATACCTACGTCGCAATCTATAAAAATTCTATATTTAATTTTATATAATCGTTTTATTGAATTATCTACTAAAGCCAATTTCATGAGGATAATTTTACAATTAATTGTTTAAAAAATGATATGTAAACATAATTTAAAAACCAGTACCGATATTCCACTCCTATTATTATATTATTAATATAATGTTAGATAACATGGAAGTTATGTAATTTTATTATTCTTTAAACTTAATTTTAATAGTAAACCCCACAAGGCTCCGATACAACCTAACAATTACTCTACTAATAAATTAAAGATTTAATCAAATTATTCATACAACTATTAGTCAATCTTTTCTTAAATTATTTTTTCCAGTCATTTCAGGCGTTTCTTCATACAGTACGTAAAATGTTACGCAAATCTTATACAAAAAAAAAAAACCACACATGACCTTGTAGACAAAAAAAGCACGAATAAGTTATAATGAATTTTTTTCATTTGTCATAAAATTTGTTATAATTAATAGTATTTTTGGTACGGTACACCATTAATTATAAAATAGTACAATCTCATACTGTACATATATATGTTTTATTAATTCAAATTTTTAATGTTTGTTTTGAATAGTAAGGTTAATTAAAAATTAAAATCTTCACAATTCTACTGATGGCATGATAGCGTAATCCATTAATTCATGACCAATCCAACGATATATTATTCAATAGTTCTTCTGGCTGGCCTGTGTGTAGGTAATTAATTAATAAACAATAATTACGTACCTAATCTTTTTTAGAAATGTGTGTTTCATATTGAAAAACATAATTCAAAATCCATTACTTTTTTGTTAGATACTTCGTATCGTACTTAGGTATTAAATTAATTACATGTAAAAAAAACTGATCAAAAAAAAAAATGCTTGACCAGCCCATGGTAAGGTATTCGACTGCAATGTGAATTTAAGTGATATGTAACCTATATCTTTTTTAAATTTGGCATTTTTCTCACGTTTTTATTTGAGGATAGATATATTAGTATGCAATAATTGTTATACTTTCCTTGCGGACCGCATCGAAATACGTCATTTGCCAGGGCTGTTTAATACACCAAAAAAAATTGGAACTCGGCGAACTGCTGGTATATTATTATTAGGGCAATGTTCTGCTAATTTCTAGTAATTTTTATTTTTATTTCTATAACATTCCATATGGTGTTCCATAACATTCCAGAATATTTGAGGGTCTTCTGGAGTTTTGTTCTAGAATTTTCATATATAACACGGAACCAAAGCGCGAAACACCAATTTGAATGCATTTTAAAATATTCTCTATTTATTTGGTTTTGATTGTTAAATAATGTAAATTGATAAATATGGGGGAGGGGGGGTTTCGGCACCCAAAATCGTGCGATGGCCATCAGACATTCAGAAGATAAAAAAATCATTTTAGACGATTACACGGGAGTGGTTTTATATTCCCGTCCGATATGGTCTCGACTTCTCGTCACTGTGGACACACCTACCGAATGATTTATAATCTTTAAATTTGAAAAGCATTTTTTAGTCGGTATTTTGAACAACATTTTACAATCTAATCTCGCCGCTGGTCACTAACAACGCACATCGGGCCGAGCAGCCGAGATAACTCAGTAATGGCGGCGTTATCGAGAACAACACAAACATGGCCTACGTGCAATATTCGCGTTGTATACTTCTAGCGCGACAGGTTTGCCGCACTCTGAAAAACAAGCTCTGCAACTTAATACGTTTCTTGTACAACAGTTGTTGAGAATGTGCACGTGTCTGAATTGACAACTTTGTTCTTTAATATAATAATTACTCGCCAATACATCCCTCATTATACGTATTTGTAATAATATTTTAACTTGAGATGATTCTAGAACTTGTCATGTTCCGCGTGGAACGTGGAACGTAAAAGTGTCGCTGATGGAACGTCCTATTATTCCCCTTCAGTCATCGCATGTTACGTGCATAATCCAAACTGATAAATAACATCTTATTTAGTCTTTGGCGTCAAATGGCAGGAAAAATGAATGTACACCGCTGACGTCAGTGCGGAATGTAAATATGTAATGATAATGCGCGGGGTGAACTGACGAACAAACCCGACAACACGACAGACAGATGACCCGGCGACCCGCTCGCACTCGCACTCGCAAGAGCCAGAACGCTAATGGTAATTTATCAGGCTGTCATCATTATCAACTGGATGAAGACCATCCCAAATGTCTCCCACTTTTCGCTCTTGATTCCCTTCGGAATACCATTTGATGACTGCATTCGTCCAACGATCGCTCATCCTCCGCGCCTGCCCATTGCTATTTCATTTTCTTGGCGTATTCAATTATGCTAGCTAAGCTTGTCTATTCTTTTATCCACTCGTTTCTTTTCGTGTGACGCCCGACACACGAGGGCTATGTTAAGTATGAGAAGTAACCCGTGTTAGGGAAGGAGACGCATTTTAATTGATCTGCTAACATGATATCGTGCATTTTGTTGGCCATATCCTCCGTAGTTACCTCAATTCTTCATCAACAACGGATATAAACCAATATCTGACAGTAGTCATCGATGGTGCACGGTCATTATAAACGGCATACAACTTCACTTGTATCTCCTCACGCGTCTTCCCATCCAAAAACAGGAATCGAATCGCTGACCGATATTGCTCTTTATTCATGGTTGCAAACAAACACAAACTTGCTCACTTTCAATAGCTTCTGTCTGAAATTTTGACAGGCGTCGTTCGAAAGATGGCGTTAAACAATGGTATACAGATTTTACGTCAGTGGCGTCATCAGTCGTTAAACACGGGCACTTATCATTAAGCCCTCGCAAATCTTTTCACGCCACTTCGCGGTGCATGTTTTTGGACTTCTCTTTTGTTGTGACTCCATAATACGCAGCCGCGCGTGAGAAAGGGTGAAAAATCAAAATATACCATTTCTCAAAAAAATTTCCTCTCGACCGATCGATGTTTATGTTTTTAACGACTTCGGATAGTGGAACCGCCTTGAGGAGATTAAATATTATCCAGAAAGTCACCTCAGGTCCACAAGTCTAGAGTTTGATCCCCACGCCCGGCCGTCATGAGTTAATACTATTTTAACAACTGTGGACGCTTAGATAGATCTATTTTATAAATAGTAAGAGATGTTTGCACGCAATCGGTGCACTGTGCTGAAGATAATTATTATCCTATATCTACACTTTTTTGCCTTTACTTTGAGATTAGAAGTTAGGTACGAACAATGCGATGTTAGTAAAAAATGATAAAAATTCTCGTATAAAATAAAAGTTTTTTTTTGACCAATTTCTGTAATAAATATTCAGTTCGGAATATTAGACATTTTTCTTATGCCTTTGCAATGCCGACACTTTTTGTTATTATACATTTAAATAATAATCTAGATTTTTTTACGTTTACGTCACTAATCTTAACTTTATCTTATCTTATCTTATTTATAATATCCGAATGTCTTTCTGTGTGTCGCACGTACGAAAAGTTGAAAGAAAACTGATACATTATATTAGAGTGAAGTGTCAATTGCTTTGGAATATAGGAATTAAGTGAATGTGTTCCGAAGGTAGGTACATTTTTCAAAGAGAAAATAGAAATTTGCAACTTTGAAATATGCTCCTGTACTTCAGTACACTTAATTCAAACATATACTTAGCGTAGGTAATATTTAAATTAAATTTTACATTTTTCATATGTAGGTTTATTTAAACTCGGGTAACATAAGTTGTTTAAATATGTTATCTTGTAAACTGACTGTTTTCCGAATAAAAGTGAGCGAGTCTCGCGTGGCTTCTTGCACAAGTTTTCGGCTACGGTTACCAGGTGCAAGTGTGAAAGAGGACAATAGTCTATTCTGAAATCAATTAAAATGGGGGAAATTTAATAATACGTCAATATAAAAATACTCTCATAACATGGTGCTACTACGCTTACTTTCCGGAGCTGCCTATTTTTGATATAAAACTATAAAATTGTCTTGTGCGAGTATTCCACATTAAGTCTGTTCCTCTCCTTGGCCCACTGAGCAAACAGCAGCGAAAATTTAACAACATTTAAAAATATCCTCTAATATTTTCGAATCTGAGTTCAATCAGGTCGCAAAATTGGTTGTTCAGTTTTACGTCATCAGTGATAAGACTGGTTTTGTTCCAAAACTTAATTGCCACCTCAGATTAGATTTTGTGTTTTGTGAAGCGATGTAAACAAAGAAAGGTGAATGGAGGACATTGTATTTCAATTGAAAAGGGACATGTTCTCCTTTTGGATACCATATGGTAATTCTACTTTCGGCGCATGGCTCATACTGGGCGTGGGTCAAACCATTACATTTCGACACACACACAATGTCAATGTCCTTTTTGCTAAATCTCACCGGGATCACAACCTAATTACATTGGACCGTGAAAAATGTTTTTAAATAATAATTTATCTGGGGTAAGTCTCTTCGTCCTCGTCCTCGCCCCACCTGGGAGCCGGGAGCCGGGAGCCGGTAGCGGGGGAGCGCAGCATCAGTGTTATATTTCCGGCCGAGGGAATCACGGCGTGTCGTGTCGGTTGTTTACCCACGCTCAGGTTTTTGCTCTGTAAACAATTCACACACTTACAAAGCGGCCCGGCCCGGTGGCCCGGAGGCCGCGATGCCCGCGATGCCGTGATGCAGCCTGTGGACCGAGCGGGTCGAGTGCGTGAGGTGAGACCGACACAAAGATGTATCCAGTGTCCAGTGTCCGCGTGACTCCCGATAGCCGCATGCCGTTGCGAATGACGCTAGAATTACAAGGTTTTAACTGACCAAAAATAGCATTCCGAATATTTTTTGTTTATTATAACCTTGTATATATTAATTTGTCGCTTCGAGTTGTCGAACTGTACCGCCACAGACGAATGATAAATGAGTCGCAGAAGCAAAATTAACATACTTATTCTTTTTATAATATTTTTTTAAACACCCATCTTTTTTGCACTGTAGTTAGTTGTATTCTGTTAAAAATATCAAGAAAATTGATATCAAGTACACGTTTTTATGACGGACATTACAGTACATTCGAATTTTTTACAGGGCTTCGAAACGGCGGACAAAGACAGTATAACCTAATTAAACTTCTTTACTTGTGTAAAGCTAGGTCGGGCTGAGCTTGTATTTTTTTAACATAAACTGGTTTGAAATTATTCTTTGTGTGGACTTACCAACTATTGAAAGTGTCCAATTAAACTGGGTGCGAGTGTTTGGTGTCGCGTATCTAATTGTTGCAATTTAGGGGCATTTTCATCTAATTTTATTTGTAATATATGAATTTTATTCGCAATTTTTTTTAAATTTTCGTTTCGGAATTCGCCCACACAGGGTTAAATGGAAAGCACACAATTCGTCTTACTGCGTATTTCCTAGGGGTAGGTCACTGACCTATCGACACACTAACCTTGAAAATACGAGTCAATCTTACGTACAAGACTCCCATGAAGTTCGAGCAATTAGCTGTTTCATTTTCACTGAAATAGATACCTGAATCAATACAAATTATATATTAACTCTCGCCCTCTTAACTATGTTCCTTCACTTTTCTCGGCATCCTGCAAACCTTAGTTAGGGCTGTTATCAGAGAAGTGTCTGTTGCCTTTTCCACTCGGTCGGTCCAACGAGTGGGCGATCTTCCTCTTCCTCGTCCTTCTACTTGGCCCACCGCAACGAGCTTCTCCGAGCTATCTTCCCTTCTCGCAAGATGCCGAAAAAATTGTCTCAATTCGGTTGAGAGTCTGTTCTTTATGTTTTAATTCCTGCAGAATGCAGACATTTGTGCGTCTCGTCCATGGTATGCGCAACATGTGTGTCTCCAGCATCACATTTCAAAGGCATCAATCCGTCTTCTCTCGCTTGCTTTCAGGGTCCATGATTCCACACCGTATAAAAATATACAATGATACTATAGCTAATAAGCGCGTGTTATCGCATTTTTTAATTTTTTATTTCTACCATATAAAAATACACAATGATACTATACATAATAAACGCGTATTATCGCATTAATTTTTATTTTATTTCTAGAAGACAGTGTAATCTCAAGAATGTTTTAAAATAGCCATTTTGTTTTCCAACTCACACTACACTCGGTCCTCGCATTATCGTACTTATCGCGCCATTAATGCCACCTCGCAGTGTCCCTATCTCAGTGTGAATTGGAGACAATTATTTTTAAAATGTCATCATTCCAAGCTAAGTATGTTTACATTTGATGTTCGTATTTATAATTTAGAAGCGACTGTTTGTTGCTAGGCGTTGCCGACCTGCTGTGCCCGCCGTCGCGTCACATCGCCTGATGTAGCACCGGGTAGTGAAGTGAGCTCCGAGCTGTGCTCTGCGGTGACGAGAACGGGCGACCCCCCCCCCCTCCCCCCCCCTTCCGGTCCCGAAAATAAATAATAATTATAATACAGATAGATCATTTATACAGCGCTATTTTCACCTCAAGGGCGCTTTACACATCTTTAATATTATATATTATTTATTAATTACGCAGATCATACGTTTTATACAATGCTGTAATAATAATGGATCAAACCTCTTAAGTGAATTACAATTTGATAACTCACCAATACTCTTACAGTGCATACAAAGTGTGCGTTAATTTTTATTATTACATATATACTGCACTACATATACAAATAAAATGTTACGATAAAATTACGAATAAATCTAAATACTGAATTTAATGATCAATAAAAATACACAGACTACTCAATGCGGGAAATATGGAACGTAGCTGGATGTATTATGTGACTTGTGTATTATACATATAACATCACATGTAGAACCAACGATATAGTTTCATGAAAAAATGTAAAAGTTATTTGTACCTAAATAATGTTCTGTAAATTCAGTTGAAACACTTTTATTCCACTATATTTTATATTATATTAAACGTTAGAACGTTTTCGGGAACGTCTTCCCATTATCAATAATAATAATCAACTAAAGTTAAAAACATTTGTAAAAAGTATTATGGAATTGTTTTCTAGATTATTCTTCCGCCGTGTCTCCGATCTCTGATCGAGGTTTTGGATTCCATTACAGGGTTCATCACGAGGGCTAATGTCGCCGATGCGGCACCAGACTAGAGACTAGTCTTAAACTAGCGTTTAAAATTAATATCGCGTGTGATTTGGTGAAAGGTACTCATGTTTTCAGTTTTAAAAAAAAGTAATGCATAGTCCCCTTTTTTCTTAAATAATTGTACGGACGAAACATTGCCCTCGCGTCTCGGGAGCTTTGGACAATATACAGCGAAGGACTCTGCACGCACCGCGCTGATTTTGTATTGTTTTTTACGCGAATTTCGAGAGTAATCCTTACGGCCATTAGCGCATCGCTAACGGCTCCTGGATAGATTTATAGTATACAGTCAAAATATGTATAATTATGGTTCAGCACTTTCACGGATTACCTCATAACCTGTAGAACAGCGGGCCGGCCTGTCAGTGCTGCCGAAACTAAAGTATTTACCTGAGAATGAGTACAAGACAAAGCCATCAGCATTATCACCATCCACCAATACCGGTAAAGACATCGGGCTTTTGAATTGTTGAATAGTTTAAATATTTGGGAGATAAAGAACACTAACAAGAACAAAGAATATCCAACAATAAATAAATAATGGGATAAATTCAGGAAATGACTGGTTCGCTCTACGGAAATTGCCGTAGTCGAGGTTGTTGTCGCAGAATCTAAAGATTAAACTGTATACAGCACTGATTGTTTTATATGGGTGTGAAGCTCGGTGTCTGACCTTGAGGCGGGAAAGTAGATTGCAGGTATTCGAAAATGTCTTGCGCAAGATTTGCGACTCGATATACGTGACAACCTAACCGGAGAATGGAGGATAAAGAACTTGAAACATAGGGAACGTTATGACGCCCCGGAGAGTGCGCACTGGCGGCACTCGGACCATGTAGAGAGAGAAGACAAGTCCCCAAACACACACAGGGTGCTTTTACACAAACCGATCAGATCAAGACTAGATAATGTCGAGACGGACCTGCGAGACGAGAGGTGCGAGTGCCCAGCAGGCTGGACAACAACGGCGATGTTACGGAATCGACACCGCTCTATAGTGACCGCGGCTATAATAATAATAATAATATTGTGTTTATTCCAGCGTGATCAGGTTTTTTGTTTTAACCCGATTCGCCATAGACATAATACATATTATGTTATACATTAAGGTTATAAAATAAATATAATGCTATGAAAAAGGAAACCAAAGAAAATATTAATAAATAAAAAAAAATTAAAAAGTGGAATTATGGACTTTCGAATCCCATTAGGCTGTAAAAAAATAAGAAAACCAGACATACAAAACAAATACAGTCGATCCAACTTAATATTGACACATCGGGACCGGGACATTTGGCCCAATCAAGCGGCTGCCCCAATTAACCGAAGCGAGCGTAAAATTAAACAATGTTTTTCTTTATGCATTAATACATTTTTTAACAAGTATATAAATTATAAGTTTAGTTACAGGCACAGGTGGATCTTCTTCATCTCATTTTTAATGTTTCGATTTAATGACTTGAACAATTGCATTCTCACAGTTTTCATTTTCATCGAAACAGTAAATTATTATCTATTAGCGTGGATTCTTGATAATTGAAAATAGGAACATCTAGCATGTCCTAATTTTCCTCATTGGTCAAAATTTCGGGAATGCCACAAACAGCGACGTAATTTTGTATGATGTTGGTCTTTATAGCTCGCCAACAGTCAGCCCGCAAAATGTTATGTGTATAATATGTATTGTGATCTTAAATTTACTGTCCCAATTAAGCGGAATTTTGTTCCAATTAAGGAATGTAAATTACTGTTAGTTCCTTGGTTTGGTTTCCGTTCCTTGAGATTTGGCCCAAATAAGCGGAATCGACTGTTATTAAAACTTTTACCGTCATGATTTCCAAATAAAATAATCGGATACCCAGCGGAACAATGCCTCGCTCCCTCTAGTCCAGGGGTAGTGAATTTAAGGCACGTCGGTCGGATTTCAAGATACCAGTTAATTGTACCACATTTTGTTGTTTACAATTGCCGAGATAAAGTCCGGCCATGAACACCATTTTCTCGTCATCATCTCGGAGTTTATTCTCTGCTTACTTGGTGGAGAACTCCCGAGACGTCCCGCGATCGCTGTGACGCGTGAGGCGGACCTGCAACTCGCCCAGTTGTTCCGCTGAAGGACCTCTAATAATACTAGCGGGTAAATGTAGAATATAGGGCTGTTATCCTCGACACCATTACTGCGGCCAGAGCACAAACGAAGTGTATAAAAGAAGTGCTAGAATGTCCGGCGAGAAGACCGAACTTAGAAATAAACAATCGTTTCAAAAATCAGAGTTTCTAAGAAAATTCATTTTCGTATTTCATTTATTGAGGGAACTAATGCTCGATTCGTGGAAAGTTTTCAGAGTATTTTTAACATTGTATATTTATTAAACTCATCTCTTCCCCGAAGAGTGTCAAGTCTGTGTCGCCCAGTCTTTATTATCTCTCTCGGATGCTGCACAGATAAATAAGTGAACCATTTGTTTGAAATAAATATAGTCTCAATCAGTCCGGTGCAAAGTCCGGCGTCCATATTCGGGCGAAACGAGGGTAGGCTGGTCAATAAGTTTCTATGCTTATTTACTAAAAACACAAATAGTGAAAAGTTATTCTAGAAATAATCATTAAATAACTCAATTGTAACATTTTTTTATAAATAAATACACAGGGGTAGTTACAAATAAATTGATAATTTTTTTACAAGATTGGATGCGAAAATAATTATTTATTTACCCGAGTTTCAATGAACTTATGTGCTCATTTCTGAACGCAGTGATCTTTTGTTTGATCTGCTTGCCTTCAATCTTCGCTAGGCCTTATTCATTTATCGAACTGGCTCTGTCCATCTCGTCTTCTTATCGACGTCTCGCTCTTCGTCCTTGCACATTCCCGGTATTTCCATCTCTTCTAGCGACGTGCCCAAAGGGCGCGACAATTATTTCCTTGCATGTTCTGGAGATAACCTTCCCTCGGTGAGCATTTCCTGAAGAATAGGCACTCGTTCGACTCGTAATCCGTGGTATACGCAGCATACAACGTCGACACTTTTCTTTCCTTCTAGAATGTCGCATTAAATAATCAAATTTACATACATATATTCGAGTGCAAGTGCGAGCGCACACCGGCGACTTTCTGTCCTACGACAGTTCTGTCGTGATGGCGAGGGCCATGAGAGTGAGACACCGTAGACTTTCAAATGACAGACCGGTTGGTAGCGAACTGTCGTACGAATATTTTATCTTCAGTGTGCGCTCGTGAGAAATTTGTCGACGCAATGAGACGCAAAACCTACCGTGTATTTTAAAAAATATTTTAATACCACTATCGGTGAACTAAAATTAAACGAATATCGTATGAAGCCGGTATTCAGTTGAAGATAGTGGAATAAGCAGAGATTTACGGAAATTCAAACGCGATCAATGTCAGCGATAAACTTGTTCGTGATTGGCGAAAGATGAAGCTGTCTTTATCGGAAAAGCCAATAATAAAACTGGCTTGCCGTGGAATCGTATCATGTTTTAATATAGTAGAAACAATAATAAACTATAAAAAACAAAAAAAAAACCTGCCTGGTGTTTATTATTTTTAAACGACAGTAGGTAGTGGGTTCGACTACATCCGTGTTGCGACATAAAGAAATTATATTCGTAGGTTCGTTAAAATAATTTTTAATTTATATGTTATTTTAAACAGAGAACTTATCGCGCGCCCTGGTCCGAACGGTGCCAATATGACGTTTACGTGCGTGCCCGCCGACAGCGGTCGCAGCGCTACGTCGCTCGGCGATTATTCGCGTGGCACACACGGTGTTACGAAAGAGATGAATGTGACCTTCGCACGTGTGCAATGTGCAAGTAGAGTAATAATGATTGTATCTCCCGTGAAGTCGCATTCGCGGGTCTCTCCCGCCGGGAAGGCGCGAGGCACGCCGCCGGCCGGGTCCGGTCCGTCGACCCAGAACCCGGAACGCTAGTGTGTCACGAGGATGCGAAGAAACGGGAGATCGGCCACCCGCAACACTCGGTCACAATCTTACCGCCGCGGTTGCTGGAATTGATTTGTGGCGTGAAATGATGTATATATCCTCATATATCATTATGCATGTAATAAAAACGTTCGTTTGTGTGTATGCATAAGCGATATCGCCCCCATCCTTGGTCAGATTGCAGTGATTTACAGAAAAATTTGTAGTCTTCTGAAAATGAATCCCCATTTAAAAGAACTATTTATGACCTCAACGCGCGCACAGTCGTGACTCACGCGGCCGCGCACTGGTCGGTCACAACGCGCGCCCGCAGGGTCCAGCAGGGTCCAGCACCATCTTCGGCTCGCTTTCCGCTAGTTTGTTAATAAACAAGGGACACGACACGTGACCCGTTTATATCAAGCTCGATAGTCCAAATATCAACTTACTGGCACTGAAGTCAAATCCCTCCGCTTCTTTTCATCAGAGTACTAACGAGAGAACGATGAAGTGATTTCGGTATTTCAAGAGATATCTCACATATGTATGAGTATTGCCCCGTTGCAAGTGTGCAGAATAAAATTAACAATTCAACAGGCTTGTACGAGCGAGGTGTATGAAACGCAAACATTTCGCGCATAGCCGGAGCATTAGTCTTTTTCAGTTTCAATTCATAATTGAGGAGTGCCTGCGTTCAGTTCGTTGACTCTGAATTAAACGATCTTGAGAAGTAGGTACCCCACTTCCCTGGTTTTGGTTTCTGTTTCGGTCAAAAGGGGAGTCCGAAAGGCTACATTGGTTTCCAGCTTTAATCCCAGACATTGGATTCAGCGTCATCCTGTCCTAAGCCATCGACGTATCTTTTTGGTTGGATGGTTTAACTTAATATTAATAAGCTCCTTGTGCAGTAAAACCGTGAAACAGGATCTAGAAAATTACCGTCTAATTCGAGTCCATTTAAATATGAAACTAGGAATCTCTCTACCGAGAAAAGCTCGGTGCTACTCCCTGGACAGGTCAGGTGTCAGGTGGGCGTGGACGATGAGATGTCGGCAGGAAGCGTGAACATCTAGACACATTATTTCACGTCGGTGCTGGCTTATTCCTTTCCTGGTGCGGATCCGCTCCAGATGATATAAAATGAATGTAGTACCATATTCGCTACTTTCATCGCTCAAAAATCGGGGTGTGTAAAATATGCGGATTTTTTTTAGTGGAAGTTTTGAATTTTGTTTAACGCAACTGCACCCTAAAATGATTGAAAAGTTAGTAAAATATTAGACTTAATCGTTCGCAGTACTCTACGAACGAAGTTATCACTGCTGTGCCCTTGGAAAAACCCGCAATTAGCATCCCTTGGCAAAATCTGCTATTGGCACGCTCACTTTTTTTTATCAAGGAAGTGCGACTTTTAGGTAAGTACCTATAAAATAAGTTGACCGCCTTATCCGTATCCAGATAGATAACTCGGTAGTATAGGAATCAAACGCATACAATATGCGGACTAAAAAATACTAAATTCGGCATGTATTTAAAAACAAAGATTTTTTCGAGTCATACCATAGATGAAGAAAAAGCCACTAATCGTGTTTCTGTGCATGGATATGGATCACGACTATTTTTCGATATTTTTCTCACAAGTGAACCTCAAATTATCCGATAGTTGCAAGTTTTTCGACTTTATATCCAACTGTTAAATTAGGACAAAGCGCTAAATGAATAATGTGAAATAAGGAATTATGGTGATATCATAAACATATTGTCCGATTTCCCGATTCCCTGAAAGAGTTGAATTTAAATTGTGCTGGTTGATGTACAAGGCGACACACAACATGGCGCCTCTATATCTTCAAGAACTTTGTATCCCAGACAATTTGAATGGTAGACGTCAAACTCTCAGGTCAGCCTCTACTTCAGCTGCAGGAAGGGTCGTAGAACCGATCAGCCGTTGCCAGAAGTCTAAATTTAGTGAACGGGCATTCGCAGTGTCAGGCCCAAAAGTGTGGAACTCTTTGCCCTCCGTTATTAGAAACAGTGCATCAGAGACTTTATTTAAGAAGAAACTAAAAACGCACTTTTTCAAAAAATCATTTCCATAAGTGAAAATAACGATTTTTTAATTTTAAAAAACATATTATGTGTAAAGCGCCCTTGAGGTGAAAGTTTTTACGAAAATGGCGCTATACAAATTATCCATTATTATTATTGTACCAATTTTCCATAGAGCAAAAAGAGGTCAGTTAAACACGCGTGGTATGGGTGTTGAAAGCCACAAGTGGCAGCGAGCTTCTACCTTACTTCCACCGGGCTGTGTTAGAAAACAAGAACTGTATCATATTATACCATGTATTATATTAAGGTAGTTCATATTTTAGTATTGATTTTAGATTTTTTATTGTCCAGTGTCGATTTCGGATTCTTCGCAAAAAACTAGCTCAAAAAATAATAATGAAGCGAACAATATACACCAGATTCCGAATTTTTACTTTACAAGTCAATCTCACGGGTGGACTTTTCTTCGGTCTTTTCTCAATCCACACTTCAGAAGTGAATTGAGAAAAGACCGAGGATCGCCCTCGCAGCATTTAAAACAATTTGAAATGATCGGATACAAGTCCAAATAATGCAATGCATCGGATAAGATGAAGCCATGGCAACCGAAATATTTCTTGTTTTCGATCTCGCAATAATCGGAAGGATGTGATAGAAGGTTTAAATGAACGAGGTTTTTTACAATTGATGTAGGAATACTTGAAGATTAATTTTTGTGATTTTTTTTTTACCGTGTTATTTTTGTCGGCCTAGTCGAGAGTTACTCGGGTCGTGCAGTCATAAACAGAGTTCGGTCCGCGGCATTATTTTTTTTTTGTCGCTTACTATCAGATGTCGACCTGTCATTGAAAGTCATATATAGTAAACAGTTTGGTGACGGCTCGGCGGCCGAATTTTTGTGTCCTTCCGTAATATTTTCGTGATAAGCTATTAAAATAAATATATGATATCACATTGCATTTTGCGGGACCAGAATATTTTTTCATGACAAACGTGTTAGTAAATTTCGATACAAGACTAAGAGCACTTTGAAGATTATCTATTGCAAAAATTCCACGAATTGATTTATCGACTGAGACCGTTGCGGGTGGATTCTTCGCTCTTCAACCGTGAGCTGACGCAAAACATTATAATGTTTTGTCAATTGACTGAAACTGATTACATATGTTATATTTCGCGCGATATTATTGTTAACGCGGCCGCGCGGGCTCCGCGCGCCCCGGGGCATCGCGCCCGCCGCCGCGGACTTCCGCGGAGGCTCGGCCGCCAGGCTGTCGGACGATCGTCGTGCCCAAGGATGATGTACCCGCAATATAAATAATATATCCTTCTCGTTTACTTCCTGATTTTAGACGCGAGGTGAGCGCGCAGCGATGAGAATATCTTTGTTTGCCATTATTATGCAAAATGACCATGTAAGTTTCAATATTTTGTTTAGAGCCAGGAAGTTATATTACTTTTGTTATTGTTGATTTATGCGATCTTACAACTTCGCACGATTGAAATATAATATAGCGATCTACACATGCCAGGGGCGTGCACTACATACAATCGAATAATAAGCTCTGGACAATATCATTTATTGGGAAATAGTGGCGCACGCGAGGGGGTGCAACTTAGTAATCAAAAGCAAAATAAGTCCAAAGACATCTTCCATTTTGATTCCGTATTTTATAATCTTGAAACGACATTATTTGTCTACATTTTCTTATAAATAAAAAGCTTAAGAAAACTCTGGATTACTCTCGAAAATTCTAGAAAAAACTAGAAGAATTTCGAATGTTCTGGAATGTCATGGAATGTTTTCGAAATTAGCAGAACATTAATGATTCGACATTGACCGTATTACCCGTCATTAAGGACCGAAATTGCTAATTAATAGTGTCATTTTAATCAGATCAGTAAAGACGTTTTCATTATTTTAACAATTTGTCAGAAATAATACAACTAGATGGTCTTACCCCAAATTTGGGATAAGTGTATCTACTCGTCCAGTTTCCATAAAATGCTTTCAATATCAACTATCCTAAAAGGGTGCATTCCGATTTTTAAATACTTAAATTAGGATATGGTTAATGAATGATCCTTTTATCAAAGTTTCAAAGGCAATAGCGTAATCCTGTGTAGTTTGAGAACAGTTGAAAGTTTATGCCGATGATTTATATGTAGAACTTACCCCGACTCACCCTAAATATGCACTTTTTATTTACATTTAAAATGGAAATAAGTCACTTTACATACCCTACTGGTAAAATTTGAAGACTTATTAAACAAGTCATGGTGCAGATAAAGGTTACTTATAAAAATACAATTATAAAGCAGTCTTGTACTCTTGTGACACTAAAAGGTTAAGAGATTTTATTGTAATGTAGTGTAAATACATAAAGTTTTAAGTTTCAAAGCCTACTATGTTGATTATTATTATTGTTCAGTTGAATCAAATTGTTTATTCTTCATGTACCTTCATACCGGGATGTTGATTATGTGTGATATGTATTATGTTTATAAACATAAATTAATAATACTGCTGAGGATAATATTACTTTGATAAACGTTAATTAAAATATTATGTCTGTGCATAAACTCTACAAAAACTTTGATAAGTTTCTTATTAACACATTTTCAGTACTCTGCTCGGGTGCAAACATTACCAGATGGTTCACATTTTTTGATTGCCAAACAAACATTCTGCGTGTTATACAAAGCGACGATTCTTCAGTCTCGGGCTGTATACTGTAGACGAAAGATGTTCTGCGTTGCAGTCCTCGACCTTGCATGAATTTGGATTGTTTTATTATTTGCAACTATTTCCTCGACTGTACACAATACTGTGCAATTATAAAATGTCATCAAAATCAATCATTCATTTGATTCATTTAAAAGTGGCACGTTTCCCATCATTATTTACAATGATCTGATGGAAATCTCTATGGACAATTGTGGAAACGTTGTTGTCCACCGCTTACGACATTTGTAGTATAGAAGTACAATTATTCATAATTTATTTTGTCTATCAACTATGTGATTATTTGATCAGGATTGAACAAGTCGGTTCAAGATCTGGTTTGAGGGCAGGAAAAACCATCTGTGTCCCCTGGAGAATTAATGTCACATGCACAATGAGTATATTTTTGTTTGTCTTTTTAATTTTGACTAGTGGAATTTTTTTGTTTTTGACCCATTCGTCATAATTTCTGTCATTGTTTTAATTGAGCAATTTAGCTCAGCATTCTTGAAGATATTTCTTAAACTGTTTATTTCAACTATTGTCTCACATAAGTCATTAATTATTTTATTTTAATAAATTTTATATTATTGTAAAAAATTTATGGTGTAAATTGTTTAATATATACTATAATAACATTTAAAGGAAATGCGTGTTTCTTTTTAAATCGGATTGTAAAAATGCGGTATTCTGTTACAGCGGTGTCCCACTCGGGTGGATCCTGGGCACAGTTTTCACCCCTGCTGGTGGCGCTGGCGGGGCTGCCTGCACGAGGAAAGACACACCTGGCGCATCGTCTCGCTCGCCATCTTAATTGGCAGGGCGAGAGCACTAAAGGTCAGTGGTACACCTTTACACCATCCAGGTTCTGGGCGCAGTCTTCTGTTGAGGCAGTATCTCACATAGTTTGTCTTTTAAAAAGGTGTAATCTTATTATGTATCTATTTGTTTATATTAGAATATAATTTTTTTACTCTTATAAATTTTAACGAATCATTTTTTTTTTAACTGTGAGAGAGCCACACTCAATGTTGATTGTGTATCTTCTTTCCGCCTTCATGTCATTGACATATAGTGAACTGTAGATTGTGTATCTGTATATATTAATTATGTACAATCAATGAAAATCTACAATTGGTGAAACATTAGTAATATTTTGGTTAAAACATTTCAACTTTCTTACTACTTTTAAAGTTTAAGATACTGTGCTATAAAACATATTTTGTCTTATGACTTCAGGGATTACCTCTACCTTCAAACCAATATGCAAGTTTGCACTAGTCATCCACCGCGCCATTATTTACCCGGGAATTTTCAATGTTATTATTTGAATTAATATATCATGTTTAAGAGCGCAAAAACTAAATGTCATTATTTAATATACAATAATCTGCAATAGTTTGCACACTTAACAACTACCACTCTACTTGAATTTCAACCAAGTTTTTAGGCAGGATGTTAAATATTGCTTTAATTTTTTTTTATTATTGTTTAAAATATGTACAATGTTAGTACATACATTTGTTTGTAAGCCATAATAATATTTTAAATAAATATATTTAAAAACATGTCAATGTTAGGAGAAAATGTTGTGTTACTTTTTGGGAAGTAATAAGGGAGGATTAAGCAGGTGTACGTACACTGCATATAAGCAAAAAAGCTGTGCATTACTAAAAATTCTTCAAAATAAAAATAAATGAAATAATCTTTATATAATGAAAAGACCCTATAAAATTATAGCCGTTATTACTCAAATTAGCGTAACCTTGTCTATGACGTAACCCACGACTTTTGTCTAGCTGTCGATTATTTGGAAAAATTGTTTGTGTGTAATTTGTTTGTTCAATTTCCATAATATTCGTACTTAACTAAATATTTTCTTACTGAAGCTTCATTGGCATCTACACGTCTGCAAACTTTTTGCATTTTTCAAACTATCTGTGCTTAATTCTGTTGTCTTCAAAAGGAATTAATCCTTATTGAAAACTGTGGAATTACATTTCTACGTAGTTGTTTTACTCAACAGACTAAATGTTTTGTTTTCATAGTGTATTCCAACATATGATTCTAATGTCATTCCGTATTTCGGTGTTTGCGTAGATAAAATATATAGGTTTTAATTTATTGTTAAGCGAGCAAATTTGCATTTTTCATGATATTATTAAGTTAGATTATTACTAATATTAAATGAAATGTTAAAATAAAATTATTTCTGTTATGAATTTCGGCTATGTTAATTTGTACAGGTAGTTTTTGAACACTGTTAATGAAACATTTTAAATTCGTTGTCCAAAGGAGAATTTGTAGAAAATATGTTAAGCGAAATCGAAAGCAGAGTACGGTACCGAGCAATAGTAGAACTTGCCTTTTTTAAAGTAATACATTTTTCTAACATTTTTTTGATATCTGGTATACCTATTGTTTGCGTCGTCAGTAACAACATAACCTAAATTAGCGCCTACTGCATACCACTAGGATTAAGTTATTTCTATGTAGCACACTTATGTATGAAATATGTAAATAACAATTTTCAATTTGGAGAGCGACTATTTTATTAACAGAAGGTACATCTGGAGTACCCTGACTCCCAGAAGCAAGTCTACAAAATGTATGTGTTGATAAGAAATGTTATGGATATGCTTAAGTGTGGCAACATAATTTTATTCAACCTTCGTAATAATAATAGTTTCAATAGTGTTAGTATTACATTTTCATTGATCTAATTACTTGATCATTCCAACAATTCATTTCATTATCATTCCAAGGTTGATATTGCTGTTGCATTCATACCTATTTAATATGTTTCTTTTACTGTTGTTAAATTAATAGTGTGGTTTCATTTGAAAATTATAATGTATTTTGCCCACCTTCCGGTAGAGCATTTTCATGTTAGATATTCATTAACTATTATTGTATTTGTGTTTAGGAAAAGATGTACATATCATCTTTTATTAATTATAGTTTTTCAAAATTTATATTAATTTATTTTAATGGAGAAAACTCTTTAGAATACAACATTAATTATATAACCGTTAAATAATACCCAGGTTTTATAAAGATTGATTTGGAGTTTAGAATAAACATATACACATTTAGTTATGGCCGGTTGTGTGATTAGTAGTAACTTTTTACTATAGTAAAAAAAAAAAATATTTCTCGAAAGTACATCCCGTAGTAAACTCATTTTACTCTGCGATATTCGATAGTAAAAACGAGAATCGATAGTTAAATATGGCTGACTTTTCACAGCTGTTCCAAAAGTCATCTGACACATTGATACTTAAAAAGTTGTAGTATACGACAATTAATTATTCAATATCCTGTTATTTTAGTGATGAGAATTCGTTCCATGATGATCTCGTTGATTAATATACATAATATGTAAAAAATTTACCACCAAAGTGACATATCTAATACCAAGGCGAAAAAATCATAAAATAAAGCATATTTCATAATCATTTGTCACACCTATAGACATCTCCATCTATGCTTTGACAGTAGTAAATTTGATATATCAACAACCCTCAAAGGATTTTTACTACAGGCGTTAGTAAAAAGTTACTACTGATCACACAACCATAGTTTACAAAATAACTAGTTATTCCACAAGTCTACCCTTATGGCGACTCGTAGTTCAATGGTCAAGACATGGTTTCCATATCAGGTTCTGGGTTTGATTCCTGGTGAGGTCACAATCAATGTTCCCTCTAAGTTTGGATCACAGTGTACGCAATAATCTTTTGAGCAACTTAAAGGACCAATGCTGTTTTTTGTGCTCTGGGCTTACCAGTATAAGGCTGTATTAGATGTATTAAGACATAAATAAGGCGAGAGAACTAATAACAACTATCAAAGAAAGCTGCAGACTAAGGATACATTCTCTGCAATGAAAAATATCATATTTTATAACTAGTATAATGATGCAGGGGAAGATAGAAGGCAGCAGGCAGCAAAGCTGGTAGTGTAAGTAGAAACAGACTGCAAGAAATACTGCAACATTGTCGCCAACCTTCGATAGAAGGCGGCGCATGAAGACGAAGTCTTGTTAAAAATTATATGTGTGTTATATTTTTTCGTGTGCGCTATGATACCAAATTGTGTGCGTGCGCACACCCGCACATCTTTAGAGGGAACATTGGTCATAATACATCTATGAGATTTACTCAAACCTTTGTTTTTATAATGCGTTTTGTTACAGTAATTGGGCCTCATGGCCTGTTATAGTGTTAGGAATAAAAACAAGCTGGCTATTTCAAGCCAGTTAAAAAGATTTTTTCATAAAGCTGCAGCCTTTTAGCAATGCGGCAACTAATAAAAAAATGTGTAGATTAACTGGGATCAGTTTCCAATTCCTCGGAGTAACTATTTAGTTTGGGTTGTTCTTTATTACACATATTACATTACACATTAATCTGCAATAAGAATAACAATTTGTGCGATATTTAAATATTTTAAATACATAGTAGCATATTTATACATAATATTGGTTAATATTTTTTGGCATTCAATTTATTAAATCTATAAACAATCATATTTAAAGTTTGCTAAAAATATTACATTGTTTGGTTGTTTAACTCTCGGATATTTGATCGTTGGCAGTATTTGACTGCAGCGAGTATAGAAGGAGGCAGATGGAGGCGTACGCGAGGCACGAGATGTTCCGGGCAGACCATCCCACAGGAGCAGTGGTGCGGAGGCAGAGCGCGCGTGATGCTGTCCATGATGCCATTCAGTGGCTCAACGATGGGAACAGTATTGCGGTTAGTGTCAATAAATCCCTGACAATTATCCTTTGTTACTAATTATTAATTGAACCTTTTATTTATTACTAGAAGTAAAGTTTCAGGGATTGTTATTATTTGAATTTGATAAAACAATAATCAGGGCATTGTGTGTTGTGTCCTGTATCCCTTATGCAAAGTCCCTTTGAAAAATTTGTGATAAAGCAAACAAA